>JAHLJT010000631.1:219371014-219474294 GCA_031308135.1 Acheta domesticus | reverse complement strand
ATGAATTTTTGCTTTTTCTCTAATTTCTAGAGATGTGATTCACTGGACATTTTAATCTAGACTTTTTTTAAGGAGAACCACACGGCAGCAATATATAAACCAAAATTAATTGCGTTCAGATCTTAACCTTAGTCAAAAGACTCCAATCACTACCACAGTTCTAGTCAAATAGGATAAAATTTAAATTAAAATTCAATTCATTTTAAATAATATTTCAGGTTAAAAATTACAAATATTAAAAGAAATTAAAACCGAGAAGCATAATGTACTATTAAATACAATTTAATGTACACAATCAAACGAAACATTTGCTATAAATATTTTCAATATTTAATGAAGTGTCAATACTTGGTTTGTAATTTTCTCTGTGATTGGTCAAGAACCTGTATCATAATGTAAAATATATCTTAATGAGTATCATCAAATGACAGAATTATACACTGGGGGTAAAAAAATATTTTAGAGGAACTTGAAGCCACATTTTATAAAAATTTTAAACTATGCTAAAAATTCTAATTTGAAGAATATGTCAAATTGTTAGTCCACAAACGCAATAAACAGTAAGATACTGAAGAACAGATTAATTTCTTTTCCAGCGGTAATTAAGGAAAACTTTGATAACTTTGATAACTTTGATAACTTTGATAACTTTGCATTGTCACATTTAATTCTTATTAATGTGAACAAGGATGTTTTGCTTGATCTAAAATCAATTTATGACTCTTAGATTGTTTACAATCTTATCCTGTTCATTATGAATTCCTCAAATTCATTTAGGGCTACCTTCAAAAGCAGGGTAATGCAGTATCATGAATTCTAATCAATACTACTGCGTTTGATGCTGGGTGTAATTTGTGCGAATTTCCTATTATGTAAAAACCCTTTTTATCTAATGACCATACCGAGAAAAAAGTATAGAACGAGTCTATAAGCAAGTGCTTCTATGAAATATTTGTGAGTCTGTCATTAAATGATGCATTTCCCTCCCCAAGAAATCGAGTATTTGAAGTTATGGCTTGTTTTAACTCTATAAATTTTAACAGTCTAAAATGTAGTTCCGTTCAGACAAACTGGCTGATAAAGGGTATCTTTTCAAATATGTGTCAATGCGTACGAGCAATTGATGGTGTCGGATCGTTTGAAATCGTTGAGGAATTCGTGTTAACATTACCACCACTGGAGCCAAAAGCCGTTTCTCTGTGTCAGCGAAAGCGATCGTGGTTTTCTTGCTAGGACGCCTGGAGAGGACGGTGATTGATAGACGTATCGCGGATGTCTGTTTACCACACCATTTGTTTCCACGCTCTGCCATGGGTTTCACACGACGGGGTGGAAGTTCGCGAGCACAGGCAGCTTTCGAGGCACCCTCCGTTGCTAACGACGGCCTCTTTTTCCGTTCAAACAGTGGAGCAGAGAAGGAAAAACTACCGCCAGTTTCCAGAATACAAGGTAAACCTTGACCGATAAGAAAAGAAAAACGCGCTGAACTTTTAGATGTGGCAACTCCAGGATTCGAGAGCCTTTCCTGTGGGGAGAAGCTCGGAAAAGTTGTGCTTTTATCTTAGGAACAATACGTTAAGCTAGTCTCTAAGACCATTATACAAGTTTTGAATCGTGTCTCTTTTGTATTTAACGATTCGATTGTTATTACGATACGAAGTGATTATGATTTTAATGTGGATTTAAATGGTTGGGAGAAATAAGTTAACTACAGCATTTATTTTGAAGAGAAATATTAGATTGATCGTCGCGTGGATGCAATTATTTCGCGAGTAATTGTATTATTATTCTGCTTAAATGTTAAATTTTCGTAAATACATTAAGGTTTTTCATGGGTATATACGATTCATATATCCTTTGGTCTTGAAAGAACAAGTGGTAATCGTAAAGCTGGTGATTGCAAAAACATGAAATCAAGTTAACTTTGTTCTTCCACGACAATGAGTGTAACTGAATTTGACTGCATTATCAATGCCAATACTTTTGCCATCAACTATCCTTTTAGCTTAGTCATCCAATCAAAACATTGGTAATGGTAAGGGACATTGGCCATTGAATCTTGTTGACGACTGTACAGGCCCCGAAGGGTGCTTTTAATGTTATAAATTAATTAACCGTCCTTCAGAAGAATGTCATAGGAGAGATTGTCATATTAACTAATGGGAGCGGGCGGCATACCAACACTTTTCCTCCTCAACAAATACTCTTACAAAAAGTGCATGGCATCATTTAAAGATCTAAGATTGAGGAACAAATGTCATTAAAAATATATCTTTGGCTTTAATATTTGAGATGTAGAACAGATTTGAAAATAAATTTGAACTTTTCAATATTACAAATTTCAAAAGTTTTTGTGGCAACCGCAGGAAAACCAAACTTATAAAAGAGCTTTCTTCAGTACGAGAAAAAATGTAAAGATACAATTTGCAAACAATTTCCAGCAAAGTTTGAAAGCTTCTTTATGCGAGGTACCCCCAAAAATTAGTCAAACGATCTCAGGAACGACATTACTAGATCTTACTTCTGACGTATTTACCGAGTTTCATTTCAAAAGCTTATATAGTTAAGTATGACACATCCACTCATGTATTCGGATATTCATACTCACAGACATTCCTATTTTTGGGTACACAATTTCCTGAAGGTTCCTGGCCACTTACAGCAATCTTAACCATCTTTGGTACATATTAATACATATTAATCTTGACGTGTGTGCAAACACAGTGGTGTGTTCAGCACAAAATAATTTTTAACGTGAAGTTTACGACTGAAAATGCATATTGTTCAAGATATTCAATACTTTTCTTTCTTTACTGTAGTATGAGAAAGACAAGTGGAAATATCCACCTTTGAGGTAGTCATGGAAGACAGAATTCGTATGCTTCCGCGGCCGAGGTTATTCTTGGCTGTCCGGGATGAGCCACGTCTCCTGCTCTGAAGCTAGCTCTAAAAATGCCACAATATGATGACCAATACGTTAGCTCGATCGACCGAGACGCGGCTCATCCCGGAGAGCCAAGAATCAAATGGAAGAGAGGTCCTTCAGGCTATACTGGTACGACGCTAAAAAAAAACAAACTGTTACACCATCTCTGATACCAGTTCAATTTTATATTCAGTGGCTAGATTACCTATCGTAATGTGGAAAATTAAGAATTTATGCTGATCTTTACACACTGCATTGTAAGAGTCTGTAGAACTATGTACTCGCATACATCCATTCATGACGCCGAGAATGATCTATAAAACTAGTAATTCTTGGAATATTTTCGGTAGTAAGATGCCTGCAGACTATAATTGTTTACTTGCAATTTTATGAATTTTCTAACCTGTCTAATAAATTAATAGATATAAAAAAGTCACGGAGAGATGAAAGGTCTCGTGAATAAAAGATTACATTATAGTTCATCTAATGGAATTTTATAATCACATTATTTCCAAACTTAGCAGTTAGCGAATTCATTGTTGCAACATAAAGTTACGGAATTAAGTTAGACATGCATTTTTTTATGAAGTGCCTTGTGGTGATGATAAGATGCGCGTGAAACAGCGATTCGCGGTGCCTTGAGGGCGAGAGGGAGAGTGTCGTCGGGGTGAGCAGAAGGGTGCAGTGGGGGGTGGGAGAGAGGGTGCCGTGGGATTGAGAGGGAGTATACAGCGGGGGAGGGATGTTGCAATTTGGAGTGAGAGGGAGGGTTCAGGGGCGAGGGTGGGAGGATGGAGGGGAAGAAAAGGAAGGATGGAGGGGAAGAGAGGGAAGGTGCCGGGGGGTGAAAGGGGTGAGGGTGGGAGGGGCAGATGAAGGGGGGGGAGGGTGCACGGGGAAGGGAAGGAATGTGTAGTGGGAGTGGGAGGTAGGGTGCCGTTGGGGTGAGAGGGAGTGTACAGGGGTGAGGGTGGGAGGGGGCAGATGAAGGGGAGGGAGGGTGCACGGGGAAGGGAAGGAATGTGGAGTGGGATTGGGAGGTAGGGTGCCGTTGGGGTGAGAGGGAGTGTACAGGGGTGAGGGTGGGAGGGGGCAGATGAAGGGGAGGGAGGGTGCACGGGGAAGGGAAGGAATGTGGAGTGGGAGTGGGAGGTAGGGTGCCGTGGGGGTGAGAGGGAGGGTGCAGTGGACCAACCTGCGTTCGGCGGCGGCGCCGGCGGCGACTGGGCTCCGCGGCGCCGCGAAGCGCCCCGCTGCCAAAGGCCGCCGCCCGGCCGCCCTGCCCCTCTCCTCGACCCTCTCCGTTTCACTCCCCTGCGCTGCGCCGCTCAGAGGTCGATGGCCCCTGCTCGCTGCGCGGCGCTGCGCCCTCTGCCTCAGCTGGCTCAGATCCTCGTCTGGTCGCAATCTGACGCACACGACGCACAAGGAGTAGTCGACAGCGTAGACAAAAGCAACGGGGATTGAGACATGTTTCTCTAAAGTAAGACATTAAAGAGAATGGCAATATTAGGTAAATAAATTGAAATGTTTATTAAATGTTACATTTTTTAATGGAACATCATGCAGTTTCAAGAACGTATGGTAATAATCAGAAATAGGCTAGATAAAAGTATAAAATTTGAAATTAGAATGACGTAAGTTAAAACATATCTTGATCAGTATAAGTCAGATTGTTATAATTTTTCAATATATAAGTGTGACATTAATAACTTTCGATTTCACTGTAAATAAAAAAAGGAGTAATGTAAATGTAATAAGATATTGTAAAATAAATGTAAATACAGGAAGGAGCATCGTTTACTCTCAGGACCATCTTCAACGTACATAATCTACAGATAATCACTGAAAATTGAATTTAAGAAACAAAATGTCCAGGTCTTAATATGAGATAAAAATGAAATGATAAATTTCAACGAAAATTCTTTTTTGTATTAAAATGATAAAGGTTTTTGATGAATCCGACTATGACTTTGTCTCCGTTGATGTTATTTAGATTATCAAAGAAGATTATTTCGATTGACTTCACTTTCAATTTTA
Organism: Acheta domesticus; assembly: GCA_031308135.1. Lineage (NCBI taxonomy): Eukaryota > Metazoa > Arthropoda > Insecta > Orthoptera > Gryllidae > Acheta > Acheta domesticus. The sequence goes on along the minus strand of JAHLJT010000631.1, from coordinate 219,469,328 downwards.
TTTATCGATACTGGTGAACATCCCACAATGCTTTTGTCTCGCTCAACGTATATAAACAATACTGGCCTGATGGAATTTAATAGATATTCTCACATGATACAATATCGAATTTTCACGAAAGATTCTAAGCCTACATTAAAGAGAATGTATCAAAGTCCCTTCCTAAACTACGTGTTAGTTACTAATACAGAGGAGCTGTTTCATTACTGATACCACTATTTTATAGGTTGGTAAGACTTTTACTTTGCTTAAATAGTCGAGTGCAAAATTTTTACTACTCTTGTAGTATAGTTTAAAATGACGTGAGTTTTGTATGTTATATTTATTTTTTGAATCCATCAAGGAAACAGTTTTATCAAACGTCTGAGTCTTCAGAAAATGTTTTAAAGAAACATAGGCAAATATGTACATACAACATTCATACAGAGAATATGTTTCATTACTTTTCATCCTTTTACGAAACGAGAAATAGCCAATAATCGATTAACTAGAATTTCCAGTAATTAAAAAGAAGTTGGTTATTTGTCCCGATCTGAGTAGTGGAGGGTTAAAAGTGATATCAAACCTAATTAAAAAATATCCTTTCAAAGCCTTTATTTCCTTGGTAATAATTATGTGAATTGTTTATTCCACTAACTAATAGTTTAATCTAATACCTGGTATGTTAATTAGTGAAATCAACAACTATTGGTTTTTGGTGTACTCAATTACTAAGAATTTGTCTAGACATTGCGTTTCGTAGACGGAGTTAAGACATTGCATTTCAATAACTTATTCAAAATTTGATTTAATTTTCAAGTAATAATTTAATCATCAATCATTTAACTTTCAACTAAATTACTTTAAAAATAGTAAAAAATATTGAATATGTTCTTTAGCACGAACGTTTAGATCAATATACGATCTGGGTTTGTTTAAAACCTCAATGTGGTCGGGATCCATTGAATTCTCTGTGAAGCCGAATATTAACTGTTCATTTGTTGTATCCTCTCGCAATGAATTGAAGCTGGATGCCATACATTCCTGCGAAGGACATGATTTGTGAAACACAAAACGCAAATTACCACTTCCAGCATGTAGTCACATGCCTCGTAGATTAAGAGAGCATTCAATAAGCTGTCAGTTTTATGACCCCACGGAAGCGAAATGGGTTTTAAAGTGCTTTTAAAACAACAACGCGAGACGGTCTTTTGACCGCATTCCATCGCCATTCCTCGTCATGGGTTCGCGCGGCGCAATGAAAAGGAAGATTAACTACACACGCTTTGCAGTTATCTGCGCTGATAATTAAATCACGCTGTCTCGCCCACACGGACGCCCGCTCTTCTGCTTTGGCGGTTAGACCTCCGCGTCAGCGGTGTTGCCAGTTCAACGGACAAATCGCATGAACCACGCCTCTTTTCATTTGTTTGGCCGATGACGCAGCGTTGGTTTTACACTGGCAGTGCCACACATATTTCTTTTTCTTCTTTTCCCACGCCAGTTAATTGCTGAGTAATTGTACATTGTTACAGCCATACTGAACAACGTTGTTAAAGCCATACTGGAATTTTTCATTGTAAAAGAATTTTCATAAATATGTATAGGTACATTACGAATACATAATTGAAATTTGGTATTTTATTATAAAATTCTTTGAAGGAGAAAACCCACTATATTACTTCGCATTCAGTGTCATGTTTACGACAGATCCCTTGGAATGACGTTAGATCTCTCCTAAGCTTGACAATATGAAGTGGATTATTCTGATCCGATTGTTCATTATGTTATTACTAGGGCCCGAATAATTATGTAATTACATATTTCCGTATGTTAACTCTATCAAGTCAAAACCACAATATAATTTACGTTTCACGTCGATTAGGGCTTAAAACCGATGACTTTTATTACATATATTTACATATTTACCCGAAAGTACATATATTTACATATTTTTTCACAAAAGTACATACATTTAAATGTTTCTTAATATTTTCGTTTTTCTGCATTCTTTTTGAATAATTCTTCATTTATCCTACATGTGTTTTGATAAGGAATAACCAAGACAAACAATTCAGCATTGTCAAACAATTTTTCGGCAACCTCCTCTCCAAATTGGCGCTATTGCATTGTGTAAAAATGTTGATATTGCAGCACGCAGAACCCTACAAAAGGGCAAGGTGTTGCACTCCAAAGCTTCCAGTGTGTAGATTTCAGCGCGAGTAAAGCAGAGAACAAAATACTACTCAGAAATAAATTTTGTGTATGAAAATGGTACGTCTAGCAAGCGATAACTCGCGCTCAAAACGTATTTTTCAGAGGTCTCTCTTGACCTTAATGCCCTTCGCCAAAAATTACATGTACCAACGCAGCTCAGAAAGCGCCATTGACAGTTTTCTTTCCCCGTTTGTTGCACTGGAGCCTAAACCCTTGTTTGTAAAGTATCTCTGTGAGGTGAAAACCTAAAGTAAAATCATGATGTGGCACTACAGCTTGTGGATAAGAAAAGGACAGAAAATAATTTACGGCGATTGGCTTAAACCTTGTGGTAACGCAGACTGGGAATTTGCCATAGGCAAAGTTTGGTATATCTTTTCAAAGAAGTCAAGCAATAGCGTCATGGGTAAGAACATTATTAAAGAAAGCTGAATTTTTGCTAAGAGTCAATTGATTAAATATCAACCAGCATTGTTTTTATTCCCTAATCCGTGAATAGCATTGAACAGTGACATGTTGGGACAAAGTTTGAATATACACCAGTAACTATGCGATGTGGAACTCTTGGTCGGTACAAGGCCTTCGAACAGATAATAGGAAAAATTTCATCCCTATAGAGTATTTGAGTAAACTCCTCGTGTCCATGCTTGCGGATGAACCGTTCCGTCTCTCAAGGTTATCTCTCAGATTACTTCCCGTGCACTAGTGGAGACAAACGAGGTGTCATTCGACGCGTCTCGGCGTCCTAATGGGGTACTGATAATTTGTTTCCAGAAATGGCTATAAAATTCTAAGAAATTTCCAAAAACGTGTTTTTTTCGTGTTTTGGCGCTGCGATCTTGGTAAGTATGCCGGGAACTAAATCAACGCCACCTAACTAGATGTAGGTGGTGTTGATTAAACTCCAGTACAATACCGACGAAGAGAAAGACAGAGAAACGAGAACAACGAAGAAGAAGAAAACGAAGACGAAGAAAACGACGACGAAGAAGGAGACGACGTAGAAGGAGGAGACGACGAAGAAGAAGAAGAAGGAGGAGACGAAGAAGGAGAAGACGACGAAGAAGAAGGAGGAGACGACGAAAAAGAAGGAGGAGACGAAGAAGAAGAAGAAGAAGGAGGAGACGAAGAAGAAGAAGAAGAAGAAGAAGAAGGAGGAGACGACGAAGAAGAAGAAGGAGGATACGACGAAGAAGAAGAAGAAGGAGGAGACGAAGAAGAAGGAGGAGGAGGAGACGACGACGAAGAAGAAGAAGAAGGAGGAGGAGGAGACGACGAAGAAGAAGGAGGAGGAGGAGACGACGAAGAAGAAGAAGGGGGGAGGAGGAGACGACGAAGAAGGAGGAGGAGGAGACGTCGAAGAAGAAAGAGGAGGAGACGACGAAGAAGGAGGAGGAGACGACGAAGAAAAGGAGGAGGAGACGACGAAGAAGAAGAAGAAGAAGGAGACGACGACGAAGAAGAAGAAGGAGGAGACGACGACGAAGAAGAAGAAGGAGACGACGAAGAAGGAGGAGACGACGAAGAAGAAGGAGGAGATGACGAAGAAGAAGGAGGAGATGACGAAGAAGAAGGAGGAGACTACGAAGAAGAAGGAGGAGACGACGAAGAAGAAGAAGGAGGAGACGACGAAGAAGAAGAAGGAGGAGACGACGAAGAAGAAGAAGGAGGAGACGACGAAGAAGAAGAAGGAGGAGACGACGAAGAAGGAGACGACGAAGAAGAAGGAGGAGGAGGAGACGACGAAGAAGGAAACGACGACGAAGAAGAAGATGACAAAGAAGATGAAGACGAGGAAGACGAAAAAAGACGAAGAAAAAAAGTCCTACAACCGAAAGTAATTTAGAGCGTCGGTGACGTCACATTCAGCTATTTTCTAAGTATTTGAAACAAATATTTGTTTCTCATTTTCTCATGAGACCATTGTAAATAACAGAATTGTGAGTAGAATAATGTTTTAATTTTGTTCTTCACGAGTATATTAAGTCTACACAGATCAACATTTAAGCAAAAATATTTTTTTTAAACGAATTGATATAATAATTAAAGTGTTACATATTTCTTACTTTTTAGTACATATTTCTATACATTTTAATACATATATGTGTACATATTTTCCTAATTTTTAGTACATAATTATCCAGGCCCTAGTTATTACCTACTTGCTGACGTTTGTGAACGGATGATATTTCTTTACAAGCGCGTAAGTCAGGATCTGATGTTGCAACCCGCAATACAGCTGTGTGATTCGGCAAATTGTTGCCTAACGTGCTCCTTCAGATTTTCCTGTTAATAACTTTCCTACTATGTGTTGTTACAGTCAAATATTTAACTTTGTAAAATTATATCTTTCATACTTAACTTCACAATTAGTTATGAATTTTATTTAAAATTCCGTAGTTTCATCTAGTGTTGTTAATCAGGTCTCAAAGGGTACGCCGCTGTACGAGTACAATAGTAATGTGCGGCGAAATTATACGGATGGGTCGTGAAAATATTGTAATACAGAAAATATTAATACATGGATTTTTGATACTGTAGTACTTTATGCTATTAGTATTATACGCTCATCAATTTCAAAAGTTACACGAGTAATGATCTTTTTTTATAGTTCAAATTAAATGAGGGTTTGTTTACTTTTGCATAAGAGTTCCAAATGAGTAAGAATTGCAAACAAACGTATCCAGAATTCCATCACATACACTAACTCACAATTTTTATTTTGCTTGTGAGTGGACAAAGAAAATTCTTGTTCGTTTAGGTATGTTGTAGAAAACTGAATTTTATTGACAGTAACCTCGGAGCGTTTGAAGTCGTATAAGACAAATTTGATTATACTACAGTATGGGGAGGCACAGTGTTTATCACTAGGAAAGAGTAAGCCACAATCCAAAAAGATTTAGTTCCACCGTGTTAAATTTGCGAAGAAAACGACTCATTAAAAATTGTTTTTAGTAAATATTATTGTACGTGCAAAATAATGTTAGCGATAGAGAATCGAAGTTTTTTGTTCCATTAACGAATACATCTCACGTACCTTTAGAAAAAAAACATTATAGCAGGAGGTAGCTCTTTTCTCACTTCAAAATATCCTGATCCGTACTATATCTCAGGAATAACTTGAGTGGGATTTACATTACGATAATGAACAATTTATGGCATTATAGTCATCTTTCATCTTCATGTTTCAGATTTAAGAAATTGAAAGAAATTCGTGCAGGGGAAATTATTAATCTTATGTTATAATCTCCAAAGAATAACGCTGGCTTTATTTCATACTGAAGAGTCGATCTAAGAACTCTCAACCTAAACCAATCATTTGCGTATATTTGTGCTTTGTGTGTAATTGTATACGTACTTTTATTATCATAGTACAGAGCATTCAAAATGCCTACCTGCACTGGCTGATTAACTGGCTTCACTCCTTTTTCTTTGGAAATGGCATTGTTGCAAGCTCAGTCAAAGAGAAGACGTCTTTAATCTAGCCCTGGCCCGCCCAACAAGCTGGATTCAGAGCATCGTGGACCTGAAAAAGGTTGAGGGAATGACCAGAGCATCGTCCTTCTCCCTTACATCTATTTCCCCTTCCCCGCTCCCATGCCACTCTGACGACACACCGTTGCACTGCACCAAAATTGAATCGGTTATTTTTAAAACCCCTTAAGTCAGGAATTGTAAAGTTGTGGGAAAACAAGAAAATCTGATTAATTAAGGACGTAGAGAACTTTTCTGTTTTTATTTTATTTCTGAGGCATAAATCTTGATTCAAAATGCCATAGAGACATGTAATTTATTTGTATTAGTAGTACAATAGTCACTGGATTTTTTTAAAATTTATAACTTATGGGATTTCAAAAAATAATTTGGATTTTTGTATTTAAACATGTATAAAAACGCTTTGCAGATTCAGTTGATAATTTGACACATTCATTTCAATATTATGGAACATGGAAATGTGCATCCACATCAAACATAATGCATTTGAAAGAAACAATTGCTTGAAATATGTCTTTCTATGATAGTACATAGGAAATTTTTAAAAATTACTTTTAAGCAATCTCTTTGTCAGTCAGTGATATCCTAGTAATACACACTGTATACATACATGTACATGCTCCTATGATACATACATATACCTACATGTATATACGAACATACATACACTGTCGTACATCCGATTCATATATCTTACAGCTTCTATTTTCTCACAAAAAGAGTGAGAAAATGCAAAAGAGAGTGACTTATGGGGTTTTTGAAAATAATTGATTCAATGACGATTTGGTTGCTGATCGAGGAGCGTTTGCTATGATTCCCAAAAACAAGCTGAAGAAGATTGTTCTCAAAATCCTGCAAACAAACCCGTTAAAAAGAAAAAAAGGGAAGGAAGGGAAAAAGTCTTTGTTGACTAGAAACGTTAATTCTTTCGCGTACCCAATAATTAGAAATGCGGAAACAAGACAGACGTTCTTTGCCTGGAAGACTAAGAGAACGGATTTAAGGCAAGCAGGTATCGTTGGACAGGCAGAGGAAGAACCCCTATCAACGAACCTAGTCTTCACGGAACTGACCTTCAAGTATTGAACGTGGCCACGGTGGCAACCGTGGCAGCCCGGGGCGGGTACAATGACAAAAACAGAAGGATGTGACAGATCCCAACAAAATGTTGCCGTTTCCATGTAAAAGGGAAGTCGACGAGCAAGACTGTCCAGTTGTACTATTTTCGTAAAAAGAAATCTGAAGACGTAAATGAAACTCATGAAAAATAATCAGAGACCCACCCAGAGTTTTTCTACGACGGGTACAGGTATAGTGTTCAACCGACTTGACGTGTTCTTATAAAAAATGTATTTATTCTTAGTACAAAATATATTTTAACTGTTGACTTGTCGTTACTATTTAAAACGTTAGCAATTGATATATTGATCCCTATGTGTGGAGGGGGTGGTGGTGGTGGCGTAGTGGAGAAGTGGTGTTCTTGCTGCGGCTTTACATGTTGTTTCAAATATGGAGCTTTCCGAGCAGAGCCCGTGTTCGCCTTTTCCGTTGTTCTAGGTGGGCCAGATGAAAACGCTCTCTTAATCTCCCGCGAGGTCACGAAACAGTTCTAATTGCGTCCACTCAGGTGCTTGGTGGAGCGAGGTGGAACTTGGGAATGTCTTTTCTTAATGCAGTCTCATTCTCTCTACACGGAAACTCTAAGTGACTCCTGGTCAGAGTTTTAATTCGAAAAAAACTCGCCGGAGAACTGAAGAAATCATGAACCGAATAGAGGTAATGAATGAAACAAAACTCAAGTCAAATGTTAAGGACCAAAGAAAGTAAATGAGCTTAAGTAGATTAATAAGTTTTAATGAATTTTAAATAAGAAAAATAGTCGTGATAACAAAAAAAACACCTTCAGGTGTTGCAATGTATCAAAATTGATCATATGATACGGATTGGAAAACATTTTCCAAAAAAGTAAAGACATTACATTACATTATTCATATTATTCTAATTCGTTGTTAATATGCTCAATTTTAAAATTACACTGAAATGTATGAATAAGAGCTCCCGCTAGCTTCCTTCTCCCCGCGCTAACTCTTGTGTGCAAGGTCCTGGATTCGACTCCCGGTAGAGACGGATACAATTATAGCTATCAGAAATGTCGCAATAGCTGGGGTCATACAGAAGCATATAGATGGAATAGATGGTGCGGAAAAGAAGGAAAGTAGGTTTTGAGTTGTGAAAGATGTTAGATCCGATTTTCACGCTTCCTTTGGACCAACAATATCAAGGGTTTTAGTAAACGCGCTCATGCGCACAACGGCTTCTCAGGCGGCAGGGCTACTGTGCGCCTAAGCGAGTTCGCTAAAGCATCCGAAATCGTACGCCAAAAGGAAGCGTAAAATCGGGGTTTTGCTTTAGGGGCGGGGACTTCTTCGGCGTTTTCTGTCAGATGAGGACTGCTATGACAAAATGCCTTGCTTCTTGAAACTTGCCTCGTATGCGTAATAATGCGACTTCCTAGGTGTGCATTAAGGCTGAAACCTGCTTTCAGCCTGATGGATATTACATCTTACAAAATGTTTCAAACTGTCATGGGTGGTTTTAATTAATTATTGGCCGTGAGGAATTATGTATTCTTTATTTTAATAGTTTGATTATTCTGTTTATTGCATATGTATCTAATACAACCGTTGTATTGTATTAGATTTTGTTCATTTCTCTTTGACCTATCCAATATTTATATGCTCACATCACAAGAGACAGTTTCCGGGATTTTATGTACATTTTTTTTCTAATGAAAAAATCATAAAATGGTAAGAGATTCTGAAAATATGATGCATGTATAAATAGATATTGATACTTAAATTTTTTTCCATTCTAGATCCATTTTCTCTTTTAATATATTATTTCATCTTTATAATATTATGCTAACAAATATTTTTGAGATATGCCTTTTGCTAAGGACCAGTTGTCAAGGCCAACATAACACTTTATAATGAATCTTTACAATATAGACCTAATTTTACTCAAAATCATTTGAAAATGCAGTCTGTAAAATAATGTGAAACGTCTGGATTTCTGTATGAGAAACGTAAAATAAATAAAACCTATGAATAATTGGTAGTATGTCTTCATCTACTACATGTTACATCTTAACAGCACATTTCAGAATTTGAAAATCTTTTTTTTGTCTTGATAGAAACGATTAACAAACTTAATATTATGTTTATTTTTGTCTCTGAACATATCTCCCTCTCACAAGAACAGTTTTAAAATGCACTTTATTACCATTGTGACTGTACCTTGTGACGACGGAGCGGCGCGGTGCGGAGCGGTGCGGTGCGGTGCGGTGCGGTGCGGTGCGGTGGGCGCTCAGCCGCCGATGCCTGTGTGGGCGGCGGGCGACGGCGACGGCGGCGGAGGCGCGGGGGCGGCGGCGGGGGGCGGCCGCCCGCCGGCGCCGGCCCTCATCGCTGCGCTGCTCCTGCGCACAATGACGCGCGTGAAACTCACGGGTGCACGCGCGATCTAACGGCTGATGGATAAAGGGAGAGGAACACGAGCCTCAGGTCGAGGCTAACTCTGGGATGTCGCAATGTCGGGGTGTCGTAATGTCGGGGTGTCGTAATGTCGGGGTGTCGTAATGTCGGGGTGTCGTAATGTCGGGGTGTCGTAATGTCGGGGTGTCGTAATGTCGGGGTGTCGTAATGTCGGGGTGTCGTAATGTCGGGGTGTCGTAATGCCGGGGTGTCGTAATGCCGGGGTGTCGTAATGCCGGGGTGTCGTAATGCCGGGGTGTCGTAATGTCGAGGTGTTGCAATATCTGGTTTTTACTGATATTTCCCAGCTAAACAATTGCTACAGTGGTACCGTAAGTGTAGTCAGGCATGCTTTTATCGCTGGAGATGACGGTGACCTTCCCCACTACATGGCAAGAACCGTCACCGAACTGCACGTCGGCTCGCGGGGTCTCCCCGAACCATGCATCTCCCACCAGCGGGTCACCGCCTCAGCCAGGACAAGCTCTACATGCTTCCGACTGGTCTCCCGACATGTGTGGAAGTGTAGTGCACGTAAGCAAGTGTAAGTGTATGTAAGTAAGAGGTGAGAAAAAGATGAGAAAGAGGTTTTTGGATAAGGAAGTGTTTTAAAGAAACATCGCGCGCTGTCTGTGGCCCGTTAGTTACGGTACTTCACCGAAATTTGTCTGGCGTTGTGGGAGAAACCACGGGAAACTACCAATCACAGCAACCGACTGTTGGAATTCTCTTCCAGTCAACGTCTGAATTCTATCTGGAGCGAACCCTAGGGCCTCCCGGTCAGAGGCACTGCAGTGACATCATTTAGTGCCCTGAGCCACCTAAGCCGATCGGAATGAAGGGTTTTCGGAATGTCAAGCTGTCAGAATGTCGAGGATTCAGAATGTCAACATGGTGAGTTATCGAAGTATTGAAGGTCGAGTTCTTGGGGTGTTTTTGTTCCTGTGCCGAGTTCTCGAAATGACGGTGCATTGGGCATATACCAGTCGTTTAGTGTCAGAATCACCAATGTCCTCAGCTATGATACAAGTATTTGAAAGAGGTCAAACTTTGGTTCAAAATCATGTAAATTACTTTCATTCAACAAAGTAAGCACAAACCGACGATTCTATATAATGACCTACAAGAAAAAATTATGAAATATGTGTTTTCTCAGCTTCACATTTAAGTTCTAGGACGAGAAAATAAGCATATCATACATACTCAAGAAAAAACTAAATAAACCCAAATATTTTATTGAAACTTATACAGTTCGTTGGTATTAAAAACAATGATAATAAAGTAACTTTCGTATTACATAATATAGCAAAACAAAACTTGCTTTGTCATATTAATATTAATAACACACTGCCTTACTTTATTAAACATAACGTTGCGAAACACCAACTTAAAACAACGTCAGCTGCATTCACTGTAATTGTGGTGTAAACAAATGTACGGGCACTCCGTTTATTCCAAATTGCGGTCTTGTTAATGATGATGTGAGTTTTTATCATCATGATGTAAATTAAGTAACTTTCAGACAGAGGTGAGCGTTCAAAGAACGTTGTACATACCTCGTGCAAAACAAACTCTTCAAGTTTGAAACATTAGCTGTCTCGCTAGAAAAGTATAACTTAATGCATTCAATACATAAATCATTATTTTACTTTTTTGTGTCATGTTTTAAAGTTTTTAAAGTAAGGTTGACAATACAGTAATTATTTTAATTATATAACTTATTATTAAATCTCAGTATGAGTTGTCCGATTTGAGAAATGTGCATTCAAAATCCTTGTATTTGCACAACATACTAGCATATTGCATATTTTCGGCGATTCTCGCAATTATTAATTTATTTATGATCAATTATGAATAGCAAATTCAAAATTTTAAAGAACATCTTGATTTCAAATAGATTCAATTTGTGTTTATGTTTTTACATTTGTCAAAAGCGTTAATGGATCATATACATTATTAATTTCTTTATTACGCACGGTGTAATTCATTTAAACCTCATCATTCGAAATTGTAATTGTGTATTATGATCATGCTCTTTGTCTATATTGAAGAGAGGTTCAAGTTTGTTATTTGGACACTCTTGCCTACTCTCATTATTAAAACGGCCAGAACTATATTCTTTGAAACATAGGTATTCAAGAATTTTATATGAATTCTTCAAACAGTAATTTTATTTTTACTTCGTCTTCATAATTTTCTCTACACTGTTCCTCGGAATTTTTTAAGACTTCACAAAGAATACTTGCAATTTTTTATCATCAAATAATCGAAAATATAATTTGTGATAAAATGAATGTTTTGCATTTTGATAAAACAATTAATTTTGTTTTGCATTTCTCAGAAATATGCTTGTTTCAAGAACGCGAGAGTGAAGTCTACAGTTGTGTAAAACATTGAAAATGTAATTTACAGAGAAAAAAATAACTGTGCAGATTGATTGGAAAGATATGCCTTCCAATTAAAATGAACGCAAACACATACGTAAAGAGGTTATTACAGAAATTCTGATAGAAACTGTAACTTCAATAATCACAAGTAAACACTTTTCATCTCAACATTGATTACACGAATAGCAAAATTTTCTCTTAGCTAAAATTAAAAGTATTTCTATTAAGTTCATGCTGTGAAATTCACTAAAGAAAGAAGGAAGGCATTCATATTTCACTAGGCTGTCCACGTAGAAACATCAGTATAGTTGAAGTTTACTAGGTTTTAAAGACAGCCCCATTAGAGTCAGTAAGTGTAGACGGCAGTTTGAAAACAATAGCAGAAATTTGTTGCGGGTGCGGGTTTTCCTTCAGGAAGGAAATGATACAATTGTTCAGGCGATATTGTTATTATTAAACAATGCCTATGTTCTACGGAATTTCCAATATTTCTGTATTTTCTTAATCAGAATGAATATATACATTTTATAAAAAAGTAAAAAATATGTTTATGCTTTTATATAGTAGTAAATGACATTACAAATTATTCTCATTTTGATATGTGTAATGAAATGTAATAGAGCAGAAGGAAGGACATTTCTACAAAACGGATGAGGCTGCTAATGGAGTGGGCAATGACAGGCGACTGTGACTCCATCAACGGTAGCTGGAAAAAAGTGCGCAAACGAAAACTTCGGTATTAAAAATAAAGAGGATGGTCCAACTTTTCCCAGGATGTTTCTCTAGATTGGTATCGACAAAAACGATGTGGGTCTTTGGGTCCAAGGTCATCGATTTTTCCCCTCCCAAGAGCTGAACGGTAAATTGGCAGAGTTCGTTATTCCTCAGTGAAGTTACGGAAAATAGATGGAAGTAGAACACGTTATATGACTATAAAAATCAGTAAGAAAGAAAGCATAGGCCTTTCTCTGTTGTTGAGAGCATCAAAAAGAAAAGGGTCGCAGAGGCTCCATTTGCGAAGTTCCCGAGAAGCATCCTCCTGATTGTTCCGGCCGGGAGGGAGCCGCTGATTTCCGCCGTCAAGGTCAGCGCTCGCGACTCGTCTTGTGCGCGCCAACGCCGCTGCGCCGCCGAGGCAGAGGGAGGCACATAAAGAGCGTAGAGGCGGTGGGCGGCGGGGGTGGAGGAGGCGAAGGCGGGCGATTCCTGTGCAAACGAGAGGCCCCGGGCGGCGGCGCTGCGACGAGAAGTGACGCAGTGACGCTCTCGCCCCGCCCCGCCCCGCCCCGCCCCGCCCCGCTCCTCTCTCCACAACCCGCCACGGCTCGTTCTGACTCGCCCCGCCCCCTACCTCGCCCCGCACTTCTCGCCCCGCACTTCTCGCCCCGCACTTCTCGCCCCGCACTTCTCGCCCCGCACTTCTCGCCCCGCACTTCTCGCCCCGCACTTCTCGCCCCGCACTTCTCGCCCCGCACTTCTCGCCCCGCACTTCTCTCCCCGCACTTCTCTCCCCGCACTTCTCGCCCCGCACTTCTCGCCCCGCACTTCTCGCCCCGCACTTCTCGCCCCGCACTTCTCGCCCCGCACTTCTCGCCCCGCACTTCTCGCCCCGCACTTCTCGCCCCGCACTTCTCGCCCCGCACTTCTCGCCCCGCACTTCTCGCCCCGCACTTCTCGCCCCGCACTTCTCGCCCCGCACTTCTCGCCCCGCACTTCTCGCCCCGCACTTCTCGCTCCGCACTTCTCGCTCCGCACTTCTCGCCCCGCACTTCCCGTCCCGCACTTCCCGTCCCGCACTCCCCGCCCCGCCCCGCACTGCCCGCCCCGCCGCGCCTCCACTCCCCCCGCTTCACCCTGTCCCACCGCAATCCGCCCGGTTCGGACTGCACGACCCGCCCCGCCCCTGTCACCCCAGACCGCCACGTCATGCGAAGGCCCGCGAGGGTCCGTTAGGACCCGCATTGGCCCGCCACGGCTCGCCCCGTCTTGTTCTGACTCTCCCCGGTCCCTCCCCGCCCCGCTTCCGCCCTGCCGCAATCCATCCGGCCTGGACCGACACGCCCCACTCCGCCCCTCTTGCTCCAGCCCGCCATGGCCCGCATTAGCCCGCCACGATCCGCGATAGCCCGCATAAGCTCGCCAAGACCTGCCTCGGACCGACCCCGCCTCGTCTCGCGCCGGCCCGCTCTGCCGCCCTCCAGCTGGCTTGGACCGGCTCGCCCCTCCCCGTCCTGCAAGGAAGCTATGCTTTGTTCGAATCTGGCCTACTCCACACATCCACCCCGGCCCGGTCTGGCGCGGCCTGCCTCTGCTTGCCCTGCGCTAGTTTACCCTTTCCCCGCCATGCGTTGCTGTGACCAGCTCGCCCGCCACGACTCCCATGTTCCTTGCAAACCGGTACCTCAGAATATGTCCCACCCTTTACGCCTGTCCCCCGCCTCTCTCACATGGTCCCGCTTCGTCCTGCCTTCACGCCCTATGTGCGGCAATGCGTCATCCGCCGCCTTTTCAGCATTCTCCGTTCCCTCCTCCCACCGTATTGTCTTGTGCCGTATCTTTGTCCCTCATCCCGTTTCGACCCGTCTAATCCCTTTTGTCTTGTCCTGCACTGGTGATCTTTTCTCACTTACTGCAGGCCCATGTTGTCCCATCATAGTTGCCCTCATTAGCCGTTCCCCCTATCCTTCATCTCTACCCTCCCCTCTACCCTTCCTCTCCACCCATCCCCTCTACTCTTCCTCTCCACCCATCCCCTCTACCTTCCTCTCCATCCATTCCCTCTACTCTTCCTCTCCACCTATCCCCTCTACGAGTCCCCTTGACCCTTCATCTCTACCCGTATTTTCTACAAGTTCCCCTACCGTTCCCTCCACCTTTTCTCTCTACCAGTTCTCACTACCCATACACACTAACCGTCCCTTCTCATACTCTCTACCAGTCCTCATCACCCTTCCAGTCTTCCCCTTCCTCTCCACACATACCCTCTTTCCGTCCCCTGCACCCATCTTCTCTAACCGTTCCCTTCACCCGTTCTTTCTACACGTTCCCCTACCTTTCCACCCATCTTGTCTCTCTATCTGTTCTCACTATCCGTCTCCTCTTCGCTTCCTCTCTTCCCTTCCTCTCTTTGTGTCCCTCTCTCCTTCCCCTCTGCCCGTCCTCACTACCCGCCTTGACCGCCCTTCCCACCCCAACACCGCGTCGCCCGATGCCCTCCACTCCCTCAGTGCTCCGCCCCCCCCGCGCTGCGCCTCCCGCGGCGCGATTTATGCCTCCGGCGTCCTGCGTCGCCGCCGCGGCGCCGAGCGGAGCGTGGCGCGGAGCCGAGGCGCGGCCAGGGCGAAGCGAGGCGGGGTGGGGAGGTGTGAGTCGGGCAGAGGCGGGGAGGGGCAGGCAGAGAGGGGCGGGGCGGGAAAGTGTGAGGCGGGCAGAGGCAGGGCGGGTCAGGGAGGGTGGGGCGGGGCAGGTAGGGTGGGGTGGGGCGAGGCGGGGCGGGGAGGTGTGAAGCGGGCAGAGGCGGGGAGGGGCAGGCAGGGAGGGGCGGGGCGGGGAGGTGTGAGGCGGGTAGAGGCAGGGCGGGGCAGGGAGGGTGGGGCGGGGCGGGGCCAGGCGGGGCGGGGAGGTGTGAGGCGGGCAGAGGCAGGACGGGGCAGGGAGGGAAGGGCGGGGCGGGGCGGGGCGCCTGCGTAGAGCGGCTCGGCGTTTGGTGGCGCGGGCGGTAACTCACGTGGCCCCAGGGTTCGATTCTCGCGCGCCGCGTCTCCCGGGAGCTGTCCACCGCGAGGAAGAAGAGGCTGCGTGAATGGCCCGCGCGCTGCCCCTGAGTCTTCGGTGGCCTGCGGCTATGAATTATACACCGCGCGAGTGGGGACGCAATCTAGGGGTCTTCACGGTGGATGGAGGAGGGTCGATGTGGTATACGAAGATGAAAGTGGTTCATGGAAATTTTAGCCATGAAAATAAAAAAAAAGGAAAGAAATTAGAGTGTCAGAAATTTAATCATGTTTTGTCTTTGAACCACAGGGGTGGATCCAGTCGATAGTTATGGAAGAGGTCTTCATGGATTTTTGTTAAATCATAAACATTTGTTATTATATTGTATTTTATTTGTGTAGTGTAAATATGATAGTGTACAATATTATTTCTTCAATAATGACATAATTCTAACATAAATAAATAAATAAATAAATTTTGCCAAATAAAGGAAGGTAAGAAAGGAAAACTCGAGGCTTTTTGGAAGGGGGGCATTGCCCCCCCCTCCTGCATTTACCTGATTCTTATTTTTCAGTTCAGTTCAGTTCATTTCAGTACAGTTACCTCTTGCATTTACCTGATTCTTATTTTTTCAGTTCAGTTTTTAATCTCCTTGTATTTTTATTCAAAAATATATTAAATTAGAAACAAATTGAAAACAAATGTTTTTCGTTACGATATGATAAAATTATGGGTACCACAAATTCAGTAACTAACATTAACAAGAAATAAATTGTAGACACTAATGTGCTTTCATATAACTACACATATTATTTTTTAGCTACTTTTTCATAATAGAAATTGTACTTTTATCGCTAATATTGCACATAGAAACTCTTGGTCAGAATTTTAAAATGTTTTGCTCGAGACTTTTTGTTGTCGTAAGACATTTTTTATTGTCGTAGATGGCGCAGTTCTAAGTTACTTTATTACGTAGGAAATTTCATATCTCGAAATTGTCACTCACCATTCATGCTTTAAATTTTCTGTTCACAAAGAGTAAATGTCTTCAACATTAATGCGAAAGTTCAAATTTCATCAAAACTTGCACATTTCCCACATAAATAATGCGCAAACTTCTTCAATTTCACCGTGTTGGAAACGGTGTATGATCGTTATACATGGAAGCCGTGAGTTTGCACGAACATGGGAATGGAGTGAATTTCGAGAGGGAAACTGAAATAAAACTGAGAGTCTAAAGTTTGCAGAAGAAATAGGGTTGGTTAGTAATAGTTCTGGCCCAGGTCTCAGGACAATGAAGAAATAAAAATTTACTTGCAAAGAAGATACTGTAACTATTTGTCCAAGCTATAAAAGGAGGAAGAATATATGTGCGCCCAGAAATAAACTTAGTAGTGAGAAGAAGACAAGCTTCTTTACAATTTATAAACATTCTTCCCAAGGACTCCCTAAACCCACAATATGACACCTATATAACCGTCGTCTTTTATGTCTCAGGCATAGTACGACATAGAAAATTTATTGAACAAATATACTCATATTTCTGCATTGCAATTTTCAACGAGAAGTAATTTCGTCGTAGGAAGTTCAGAGCTGTAAGGTAGAGAGCATAAGAAATTTTTCTTCAAATGTGAGTAATCATTCTCCTTACACATACCATTAGTATCTTAGAATTACTTTAGGAATGAATAAAATAGCTTCAATTTACACTTGAACGACTTTGGTTTTTATTACTTTATTTTAATTCTTTGAGAGACTTGCTTTAATTTAAGCATTTATTTGAACATTTGAAGTGGTATTCTTAATTGCTTTATAGAAACTGTATAATTGAACACTTTTTATGTTCATAGTAGTATTTATAGTTATAATTTATATATAATTGTTGTATTCATGTAAGTTACATGTATAGTATTTACAATAATTATTTACTCATGTAATATTATTAGTGTTATTTTAGTTATAGCTAATCGAAGGGTTTGAGTATGCAGTATGCCGCGTACTTTGTGGTTCTAACTTCTGCAAAAAAAAAAAAAATTCTCTAAACCCATCTTGACATTATACAATGCGTACTGCCGACTAGTTACGATACAGCTAATGTCATACCACAGCGGGGCTTTGAGAAAAAGATCGCTCGCCAATGAACTCACGAGTTGCGATACGGAACAACAACTTTTTTGATAACCTTGATTTGTAAATAACTGTTGTACTATTCTACAAAACGTTATTGCAGTACTCCCGATTGATTGTTAATGATTCCGAGCACGTCAACTATTACGGTCATTAATCCCGTAAGTGTATTGCATGTTTTTGCACGGGAGGTGGCGGGGCTCTTCCCCTACGGGATGGCGAGATCCGGCTCTGACCTACCGTCGGCTGTTTTCCTCAACCGGGTATCTCCCACCAGCGGAGTACCACCCCAGCCGGGACTAGCTCTAAGCTCCCGACCGGTCTTCCGCCATGGGTGGTAGTGTACTGCATGTTGGTGCAAGTGTGAGAGGATAGCACACGCAAGAGGTCGGAAAGATCGCCCGCGGTTCGTGCCCGGTTTGTTAGGTTACTTTTTCGGCATTCACCTGGCGTTGAGTGGAGAAACCACGGAAAACTGCCCATCAGAGCAGCCGGTCGTTAAAATTCTTCTCCAGACAGCGATTGAATTCGACCTGACTGACGAGCTAGTGTCAAAAGTCTTGCCACCGTCGGGAATCGAACCTAAAACCTCCCGGTCAGAGGGACTGCAGTAACATCAGTTGATCTCTTTAGCCATCTCTCCCAGTCAATACTCTCGAAATAAGTTTATTTTGAAATATTTAATTTATTTAAGTTTTATAAGAGAGTATTTTATTTGTTGTTCTTGAACAATATGCACACTACCTTTTGGAAAAACATTTTATATAGTTTCATCGAGCAGCATTTTTGCTGATACTGTTGCAGACCACTAATATTTTACTATTCCTCTGCCAGACTCACAAACTTCCACTACGCATGCCCGAATGTGGCCTCCCCCTCCAAAGCTACAAATATTACCCCGCCTGCCAGCGCGCTCTTTGTCTTAACCATAGAGTAAATACATCCTTAGTCTATGTCTCAACATAGCTCCCTCTCTGTCTTTCCATCGTGGGTCGCGCGGTAATTCAACACTGCGGGTTTGGCGATAACAAACTGATGAGTGAGAAGGATCAGACGAAAGGCAACATACGTGTTTCTACAGTAGCGCTTATCCAAACGATCAACAGGAAATAAGCCATGTCTTGAAGAAGGGTTTCAGTAATAGAACAATGCGATGGAACAACACATTGATGAATTGGTCGTTTCTTTGGACACTCCTGGCCAGGGACCGAAAAGGTATTGAATACCGGTAAAAATACCGGTAAAATACCGGTATTTTTTCATACCGGTATAAAATACCTTTATTCTTTTATACCGGTAAAATACCTTTATAGGACGTCTATACCGGTATGGACGTCCATAAAGGTTATACCGGTATTATACCGGTATTTTCAATGGAAATACTGTCGCGTGCCCCACACACGCGCCACAAACACGCGCGCGCGCCACAAACGCGTGCGCCACAAACGCGTGCCACACACGCGCTCGCGGCAAACCCACGCGCGCGCTAACAACACGCGCGCGTCAAACGCACGCGCGCGCCAAACACACGCCCCAAATACATGCGCGCGCCAAACACGCGCGCGCGTCAAACACGCGTGCGCGTCAAACACGCGCGCGCACCAAACGCGCGCGCCGAACAAACGCGCGCGCCGAACAAACGCGCGCGCCGAACAAACGCGCGCGCCGAACAAACGCGCGCGCCGAACAAACGCGCGCGCCGAACAAACGCGCGCGCCGAACAAACGCGCGCGCCGAACGAACGCGCGCGCCGAACGAACGCGCGCGCCGAACGAACGCGCGCGCCGAACGAACGCGCGCGCCGAACGAACGCGCGCGCCGAACGAACGCGCGCGCCGAACGAACGCGCGCGTCGAACGAACGCGCGCGCCGAACAAACGCGCGTGCCGAACAAACGCGCGCGCGTTCGCTCGCCAAACGCGCGTTCGCTTGCCAAACGCGCGTTCGCTTGCCAAACGCGCGTTCGCTCGCCAAACGCGCGTTCGCTCGCCAAACGGCGTTCGCTCGCCAAACGCGCGTTTGCTCGCCAAACGCGCGTTCGCTCCCCAAACGCGCGTTCGCTCCCCAAACGCGCGTTCGCGTCCCCACACGCGCGTTCGCGTGTGCACACGCGCGTTCGCTCCCCCAAACACGCCTTCGCGTGCCCAGACTATTATAATAATTCTTTCTCAACCAACAACAGAACTCGTGAATGTCTGGTGACGAAAATACGCCAACGTTGAGACTCGAACCCTAGGACCCCCGATCAGAAACTCTGCGGAGTCCATAATTGTTCCTCTGAGCCATCTCAGCGTTAAAAATCAGAATGTTTCCCCTCCGAAACCTGTATGATTATACTGAAATACCGGTATTTTCTCATGAAAAATACCGGTATTTTCATGAGAAAATACCGGTAAAATACCTCTAAATAGAGGTATTTTACCGGTATAGACGTCGAATAAAGGTAAAATACCTCTAAAAATACCGGTATTTGACGTCTTATACCGGTATTTTTTAAGGTATTTTCAATAAAGGTATAATAGAGGTAAAGGTATTTCTATACCGGTATAAATACCTTTACCGCTATTATTTCGGTATTCAGTCCCTGCGCCTGGCTGCGCGAGTTTCACTACTGATGATGAGGGCAGTGATGACGAGTGACGGCCAGTGCGATCGCTGCGTCTCGCAGTCGCCTCTCCTTGTCGCCTCCGCGCTTCCTTATCGCAGAGACGGGAAATTTCAGTTGCGGCAGGGTGGGGGTAGCCTCCGAGGTTTCACCCAAAGCATGTCCGCCATGATCGTTTTTTCGAGCGGTACAGCTACAATATCTTAATGCATTAATTTGAAATAAACAATTAAGTTACAATGAAATATTTTGAAATGTGTAACTAATCGAATTATTTTTCACAATAATAAAATAATCGAGTTTGAATGAAAACAAAATAAATCTTTTCATAATTCTGTACTGCTTTATCGACAGTAACGACATCAAGCTTTGAGATGAAATTTCACTCAAGACGACCGGTGCCCGTGGATTTTAACGGTCGCCATCCAGTTAGAACAAGAAAGCAAATGAGTTGTTGCTAAATATGGTGTGTAAGTACTTGTATTCCACGGCAATATACTTTTTATTTATTTGATTTTTTCTTAGATGGAGGAAATACGAAAAGTGTTGAACAGAAATGATACACAATTGATATCAAAAACATGATTGATATGATGATTGATATATGATATGATATGATGAACGATTGACACAGTCCACAATTGATATCACAAACAACGGACATCGTTGGTATAAATCTTGACTATCGCTCAGTTTGCATATTTCATCCACGTCCTTTATTTGATCAATGTCGTCTTTTGATTGTGTAATAACTTTCAGTTGCATTTCGCGCAAAGTAACACCAAAATAAAGGACGTCAACCGAGACGCTGAGAGGACGCGCCGAGCGACCGTTGCCACGCCGAGCAACAAGAATTTGCGGCCTATCGCGTTCTGGTTTCCCTCTCGCGAGTTTGTAAAGCGGGATTCTGCGGCGGGCAGAGTTGTGTCGGCGCGACTAATCAGGAAATGAGAAGCAGAGTGCGGAGAGGGTGAAGCACTTCGGCGAGGAGCGCGGACGCGAGAAAACCTAGAGCGGTTTTTGGGAAATGAGGGCTACTTAATAGCTTTAAACAGCTCTGTAATTGCTCTGCAGGTTTCCCTTGACGCAGAGATCGATATTGTCTTCGGGTGGGTTCCTTTTTGGTATGTATGAAATTTTTCAAATAATAGAAAAAAAATTGTAGTTTCCTTCGTAGGAGTAGGTACATGATGATTCACTTGATTCATTTCAAAAAAGGCTTACATAATATCTTCATCTCCGAATTTAATCGTGATATATTTTTAATTGGCATCTTGCGAGATTAAGTAATTAAGGAAGGCCTCTTTCTCATACAATGGGATCCCTCACGGGTCTTGAGTTCGGACCGGTTACAAAACACCATAATTCGGCGTACGAGAAAAGCAATCATTTTTCTTTGTAACACATGGGAAGAACAAAGTGAACTTTCATCAAGACTGACTGAATCTTTCAATTGTTTCGGAGTTTCGCTTTCCGCTGATTAAATCGTGCTTGCAAATTACTTCACTCAACCTTTCAATGAAAATAATAATATCCTTCAAATTCTTACTTTTTTTAAGTACAAAAAGAGTAGAGGGAGAGGGATGGTAAAATACTAAAAATATGACATGCAAGGAATGTATCACAGCAAATGGCTTGTCTTGCAGCCAACGAAAGGCTTCCGAAAGTCATTGTCTAATTACGTGAGGCATGGACCATTCTTGATACCAACAGAATTGCGCTAAAGAGATCTATTTTTTATATACTTAGGTACTGTGTGACTGCACATATTTATTTGGTAATATGTGAGAAAGGTATAAGAGGAACAGTTATGATATCTAGTATTAATCTTACTTTCATATAAGTTATAGTGGAAAATTATCGCTAGTGCGATGCTTTCCATTTTTCAGAGAATTTTCGTTGAATACTTTACAAAATGTTTGTACTTGAAGAAATACTGTACGTCTTAAAGTGGTTACTTTTAGAAAGCTACTCTCTTTTTTGTCGCAAAAATATTAGGTTAAGGACGTCAAATCTCTAATCCTCTGCAACCGAACAAGTCATTCTTAGGTTCAACGACGCAGTGGCGTAGCGTGACTCGCACGTTTGGGGATGCTCAACAATAACACACAATGCCACTATCAACTACATCATCTAACAGGCGAACCCAATACAAGGCAGATACATTGGAATTACTTCCACGATCTCGATTGCTTACAACGGTGTAGGCGCTTCCCACAAAATCCTCACAGCAGTCATATTCTCTCTGGTCAGAACTGCCGGTGTCTTGAAAGCAAATTATACAATGGCTCAGCTTTAAGTCTTATACACAAATGGCAATGAGACCACGTGTCAATTTATACATTGCAGACTAAAATAATATGTAATCTATTTAAGGAATAATTCAATTTCTTGGATATTAATTAAGAAGTAGTAGACGGGCACTATTTCTACAGTTTGTGCCCATGATCAAGCGGGGACTCCCAAGTGAGTGTGTGTGTGTGTGAGAGAGAGAGAGAGAGAGAGAGAGAGAGAGAATTTACTGATCACCTGAAGTGTGCTGCGCTCTCGTTCACAAACGAGCAGTGGATTCTTTCCGCAGTAGATGCCAGCGTAAAGCAGTCGGGTTTCTCTGGGCCAGGAGTGAAGAGGGGAGAGGGGAACCTCGCCATCTGCGCATTCGTCATTGCTCGTCGCAACCTCGCGGCAGACGCTAGAAGCATTTTAGCTTCCAAGCAATCACAGGCCAGCTTCAACAACCCGCCGAATTCAATCATAGGAAATCAATTTAAAATTAATACAAAACGTGTTTCGCTCAACGGACCACTTGTAAGATTATCAATACAGTATTTAGGGTTCTTTATTAATATTATATACGGGAATGCTCAGCATCTCAGCGTCCCCTGACGCTACGCCACTGCAACGACATGAGGAGCCTGTTCGATCTTTCTTCACGGCACCCCAAAGCAAGGCATTTCATACCTCGCTCTCCAGCTGGGGAAGCGCCCACAGATGTTAATTGGCTTACACGCCGCGTGTAGCGCCACCCATTCGAGGGGACGTCTGGGAGGTGTTCATCGAAACCGGGGATGAAACGGTTGAAATCATGACAGAGGAGAGGGCTCTGTTATCCAATCAGAGGCATCAAATTCTGATCACGCCACTGCAGAGTAATCGATGCTTACTAAGAAAAATGATATCTTACACCGCGAAGAAACTTAAAATTGAAGAGTACTATTACATCTTTGGTTATGCATCGTGTGTGAGCTTCTGTGTCCTCTACTGTTGAACGTTCTTATTGCAATTTGTTTCTTGATACTACTGCTACAGTTTTGATTTGAACAAGACCTGCTTTACTTAGGCCTGCGAAATTGTCACGTGATCAAGGTAGTCGGTGGTTGGCTCCCGTGCATGTGGCGTTCGGTGGTGTTTCATGTTTTGAGAGTGGCCGTACAGGTTTTGTGCGTGTTTTCAGTGTTCAAATCGAAATTGATATTGCAAGCGATTGTGCTTACTGTGTGTTATTAATTATCGCGCTTTATGTGGTTGTTGTTTTCAGCAGCACTTATGATGTGCCGGACGTTTTTGTATGTGCATGAAAGTAACTAAGTTAGGGTATGTAGCTAAAGTCGGAGATCTCACAGTGCCAGTAAAATTACACAATGTTCTTTGTGACGCATATTTAAAATATAAAGCCATATTGTTATGTCTGAATAATCGTTTTGTATTTTACAGAAAATGCTTTGTGCAATTTGAATCATTTTTATTTCAATCAAGTGCGGATTCGATCGAGAACCGTGTATACCCTCTAGGTGCATGTTTCCTATTATACGCTTTCAGTATTTACATTTTGTAGACCCATGTTTCAATAAGTGAGATTACAAAAGTATTTGTGTCGTGTACGAACATTATAAAAACCTACCAAAAAGAAAGATTATCAGTGTTACTTGTTTATGTAAATTTCAACTTGATATACTTACGGTAGGCAACAACTAGATGTTTGATTTCATTTGATTTATTTGGTCAGAAAATAGTGAAAACTGTATACGACGTATGGGGGTGAAGATTATTTGCGCACGTTTTCTTTAGTCCCACAATCCCTTCCCAAAATTTTAATTACAAATACGATGGTTGAAAGACGAATAAAATATAAAAAAGACATAATAAAATTTTTAAAAACGCGAGATTAGCAACATTTGAAAAAACTAGATTCTTTCTCGCGTTACAGAAAAAAATCTTGCAACGGTAAACGAAATGCAAATGCAATTTTTCAGCATTGCTAACAAAGTAGTAGCTCACCCTCAGCTCTGCTCCTACCAATAAAAGCAAAAGGAGTGCTGAACAAAACGTGCGCATAGTGAAGCTACATTTATGTCCAGAAGAAAAACAAGGGGCCATCTCAGCATTTGCGCAATGGATCAGGGAAACTGGCCAAAAAACTGATCGAGATGGGGGTCATTGACTCGAAAGCTAAAGTACATTACTTGTTATGTACTTTATATACTTGACTTGTATTAAGTCCTTTTTTTAAAATTATACAATACAAATGTAAAGTAATTCACTATATATATATCATTGTTTTTTTGAAATAAACATTATTTTTCTTTTTGATGGTAAGTATAATCTCTAATTATATAGAAACAGTTATGCAGCAGACAAAAGTTTACTTTTAACTTAAATTTGTTTACCGACTTTAATTGTGTATTGTCATCTGGCAATGCGTTGTAAAGTAACGTACATGTATTGTATGTAGATTTCTTGTAGTGAGCTGTTGATACTGACACTTGATGAATGTGATTTTTACGATGTGTGTTGTAGTTATAAATATCAGTATTACATGAAAATATGTTCCCACCGTTAGGTCAGTTTTGACAAAGATTACAGATTCGTAAATAAATAGGCAATGTTTATACATTGTACTGGCCATCCGCAAGGACTGATTGCGGATGATTGAAAGATTTAATTTCCTCAAAATGAATAATGATAGTTCATTTTGTAGATGTCTTAGTCACTTGTACATTGCCGAAAGATGCGCAGTGTGTTAGCCAAATTTTCTCCACTTGCCTCCCAAAACAAACCACGTTTGGCGAGGCCGTTGGAGCCTGGCGGACCATCGACTACCGTGATCACGTGACTCCAAACTATGACGTATGCTTCGGGGCCTGAGTAAAGCTGGCCTTGTGATTTGAAGTAATAAAGACAAAACCACCATGTGTCTGCCGCCCGGGTATGTGGCAACATCTACCCCGCCTCAGCTGTCAATTACACAGAAATATTATTTTATAGAAGTGATCTTTGACATTTACGTTTTCGTGGGGGAATTTGAATTAGCAGGGGGCCGTGTTTATTAATTATAATTAAGACTTAACTGTTAAAACAAACAAAAACTAATAACATTAACAAATGAGCCTGAAAGCCTCAGCGCTGAGGGTCGTCTCAAAGGGACAGAGCTTTCTCAGTCCATCGTAGAAGAATACCAAAAGGAGGGAGGCTACGCCTATTGCATTTGCGTCGGTCGCCTCTCGCATGAGAGGTATTTGGAAAAGCGTAGAAAATAGCAAAGCATCGAAGCCATCTCTCGGGAGAGATATAGGCTGTTAGACATGCTGCTGAATATACAAACAGCGTTTGCTTCGCTCGAACACATGAACAGAGGTATCATCAGTTAATTTCATATTTTATCTTTTACAAAACAGCTATTACAGACAATTTTCATTCACAAACAAATAATCGAAAACCTAAAAACATCGTGCGCAATATATTGTAATGGCACCGAATTAATTACAACTACAAATAAAAGAATATTTTCACGAAGCATGACAAAAGAACCGGTAGCGGCGCTAGGATTGTGTCCGAACTCCCGCTGGCCACCCCCCATTAGACACGCGTACACGTGACGCTAAGGGCTGCGCGCGCGCCCGCGCCTGTCCCCGACGGTACTTTTCCGCGGCCCCCTCTCACACCTCCACACTTGAGATTCTCAGGTTCTTCCCCGGGCCATTAATTACTACCCCTGTTTGACACACGATTGAAGTG
The DNA here is from genome assembly GCA_031308135.1 of Acheta domesticus. Classification (NCBI taxonomy): domain Eukaryota; kingdom Metazoa; phylum Arthropoda; class Insecta; order Orthoptera; family Gryllidae; genus Acheta; species Acheta domesticus. The sequence goes on along the minus strand of JAHLJT010000631.1, from coordinate 219,443,256 downwards.
AGAGGGAACGAGTGTAAGTTTCTCGCTCAGTTCTCGGCTCAAAAAAACCTCCGATGATTAGACAAAATTATTTTGCGACGCACTAACCTTTCGCCAATAGCAGCCCAGCTTAAACAGAATTCTGGAAAGTTCTAGAACACTTTGGGCGAATTTGGTGGGGAAGAGAGGCTGGAAAGACATCGTGAGTACAGCGCCAAAAGAGAACGTACGAGGCAGGAGGAAGTCAAGGAGAAAGGTCGGTGTTTGTTGCGGCGTCCGGCGCCGGCGAGATAAATTTTTTAAGTCTTGACTTGTAAGAGAAAGCGAATTCGTTAGGGAGGGATATGTACACGGCCTCCAAATATCAGAGGAACGTGGATTTCAGACGCCTATTTTTAGTCAGGATAGCGGAGAGAAAGTGATTTATGCGAAACTCGTGCCTGAGTGTATTCTACTGAAGTGATTAGATCATTTATGGACTTGTAGCGATCTTCAAAGTGCGGAGTGCGGATTGCCTCCGGGACGCGTGGACTGAAAGTATAGAAGCCATTGTCTCAGGCGCGTGAACATTGTTTGCTGGTTATTAGCTGTGAGTGAGAGGCGTTGTGCTTTTGTCGGTGCCCGAGACCCCGTCACAGCGATACCTGGTCGACCCGCCTGCACCGGCCCGCTTTTGTCGCCTGCCCCTCCCCTCCGGGCAGAGCCCAGCGCGCGCGCGCCGGATCCAGTCCCCGGCAGCTGACAGAAGAGGTTGTCCCAACCCGCTGGCTGGTTCCGTAAGTCACTTCGCTGCTGCTGTATTACGCCCTTCAGGCACTTCTATGATCAAAAGGAACGAACTTTTGGAAAGAGGAATTAGCATTGCCTTTTGACCAGACGGATAAACTAAGATTCTCGGCCACGCTTGGTCGTCAAGAGAGAATCGGCGTAAATTTATGTCAAATTTTTGTATCAGTGTTATTTTTTATTTGTGTGTGTAATTTAGGAATTGGGGAGAAGGAGAGCATGCTCGCCGATATTTGTGGTATTACCATGACCTCATTATTGAATAAATGCCACTTATTTTGTTAACCTGATAACAAGACTTTCATTTTCACCGAACACCGACTTCCACCATCATTAACATTTTCAGCACGCTTTTCTACCTACTGAGCTAACTGGCAGCCAAGTCGTCCGCGCCCAACTGAACGACCGCGACTGTCGCAATTGACGTTTCCTGCCGTGCGGCTGTCGCAATTGTTCAGAACGAGACGGCTGTCGCAATATTGATGTTAGAAACATCAACTTTATTCTAACGATGTTTAAAAAATCAACTCTCTCAAATCAAATCAAAACACGGTAACAGATTTGAGCCATCGTAACCGTTTGCTGTTACTCTCCATGACGCAAATACTTACCGGACTGAAAACTTTGAAAGTTGCTCGTTAAAATACCTCCCACAATCACGGGTTGCTAAGATTTTAAAATACATTCAGAATCAAGTAAGCCAATCTCGTTTCGAACAACATTTTTGTTTTATTAACGACCAATTTGTTATATTTTAAAATTCTTTATCTTGTTTTATTTGTGATTTATAAGCACGTGCTATTGTATGTAGTTTATTAATGTGGTATTTGAAAACTCATTGTTGATAGATTTAAAAGTTCCTTATAACTCCTAAAATATCACACAACTATGTAAAACGGCACAAAAGTGATACATTTTTGTCCAATATTTTGCAGTTTCTTACTTATTGAGGTTCGACGGAAATAATATTTTATTTTATTTAAATTAATATATTTTACGTAAATGAGTTTTCCATGCAATGTTATTGTATGGAGGGCTGAATTTGTTCTTCTTAATATGTGTACACTTCTTGTTCTAATTATTATTGTTTTATAATTGCACCTGAAAGCTTTTTATTCACCAGCATATTTTTACCTGTTTTAATTTTATATCATAAGCTGTCATTCTTATATGAATTTGAATCAATCGCTTTAGGCGTATTAAATCGTTATGGTAGGAGTGAATACGGATATTTCTCTCATTCTTTATAAATTAATATGCAAGATATTTATGTGTTCAAAAGTAAGAGAAGGCCTCATGACCTGAACCTTGTAATTAACAAGCACATTTACAATAATAAATTAATATTGTTAATATTATTAAATGAAAATTGCCTTGGAATCCCAGTGTAACTCTCGCATTGGAGAGAATACTCTTTTCCTTTTACCATGAGACCTGTCGAAAAAAATGGATGCAGGTAAAAAATATAAAGCGTACTGGGAAGCGTAATGGGAGTGATATAATTTACTGGAGGACAATATTAATATTTTTCATCGAACATTTCTAATTAATCACGTTTCATGTCAATAGTACAATCTGACGACGGGAGTAATTATTCACAATCAATTCACAAGTAAGTCAGAAGAAGGAGAGAAAGTGAAGATATAATTTAATTTTGTCGTTTGTTGCCGGAAAAGAAATGAAATTCAATTGAAGATTCCAATGAACCAGAAAAACTTGGAGCGAGGAGTTACAGAACGATGCTCCACTTTCCATCTATCCCCGTCTGAGCGTTCAGTGGCCCCTGTCTTTCTTGCGACTGTTCCGCTGTCTCCATCACTCGCTGGTTCTCGCTCTGAGTACAGATTCATTGCCTCCTTCTTCGCCCTTTATCTGGTGCACCAATGTTTCATTGCAGTCATGTCACCTCTCCCACCACTGCGTCACGACCACGCCTTTGCCATCGCCGAAACTCTGACGTGTTTCCAACTCAAAAAAACGCCTTCCAAAACCCGTCAATTCACAATAATTTCCTTACTATTACCACTTAACTTTTTGTTCTTCTATTATTTATCGCAATGATGAAATGAGCAGCAATTGAAACGGAAGCATCCCGAGATAATCTGACACAACGCGCTGTGCCCATCACAAATTTCACATGGATCCACCGGGCACACAATCCTAGAGATTGGAAGTGAGTGGTCTGACCCCTACACCGTGGACGTCGCCATTGAATCAATACCGCCAATTCCAAATCACTGTAACACTACCACTTTTTATCACATATCTCTGAAATCAGCGTAACGCAGCTACCATCACCACCGCTGTTTATCACGTCTCCCACCCACTCAGTCACGCCAACATTGTTTCCAAACTCATAGTCATCACCTTTCATCTTTATTTCACCTCTTTAATGGAAGAGCTTCTTCCATCCTTTCTTGATAGTTGTGAATTAGTCTCCTAAGCTTGGTGTATGTTTTAGCGTTGGAAGTGATGGCGTCTCCCTCCCCTTTACATGAGGTCCTGTGCCAGACGTCGTATCTATGTCGGATTACGGGGTTTCCTTCTTCAGGTAAAGAGCGATTTTTGTAAGAAAGGACCGTTTTGACAGCCAGTGCTGGCAACATAACTGGAGGTTCGATTGTTGTTTCCTTGAGGCCATTACGCTCCCCTTTCTCCGTTCGTTTGCAGCTGGCTAATTTGTAAATGGCTTCGACGCTTCCTTTTGTGATGGCCTCGCCCGACGAAAATATAGTGCGCCACGAGAAATAATTGAAATTAGGAAGTCCAGTGCTCTGTGCTCTTTTGTAAAAAATCTTTATAAACATTACAATTTAGTTTTTGGGTGATAAGTTTTATGTTTATTTTAAAACCGGGTCTTGAATGTGAGATGCGTACTGGTGCACATGTTTTCTGCTTCTGTGTAGTAAGGTGCCAACCTGTGATCGAGAGCGTACCGTGGTCCCGTTCTTTGGATTTTATCAATTTAGTTTTTTTATATAATTACACGGTTGTGAACCGCGAGAAGTCGTGATGTTTTAACGGGAGCCATAAACACGTAACGAAGAGCGTGGCTGAACAGCTGTCGAGGCGGAGGGATACTTCTCTGAATTACATGTGATGTTCACTTGTTTAGTGACCTATTTTGGCTCATTCTTAGGTGGATTATTGTATATGTCCGCCAGCGTGGCTCCACACGAGCTCTAAAGCCTTTGACTGGTGTTCTGACATGTGGATTTGCCGACCACTGAAACTCAGACGCAATCCCGGTGACACTCCCCATCACCTTCTAGTGTGCGTTTTTCGCACGACTTGCGATCACCATCTAGAATATGCTTTTTGCACAATTTTCCATCACCTTCCAGTATATGCGCTTTTCGCGCAACTTGCAATGCGAGTAAAGTGGTTTTGATTTTATTCCCTGCACGACCTTTCCTTAAGATAAGGCGCCACTCGCGAAAAAACGCTCCCAGACTGCAAGATACACCAGCGTCCACAACAGCCACTGCACGGAGCGTTCGAGGTCGAGCCTATGCCATTTACGGCCAGCTTTGATCTCTCTCGAAATTGCTTTCGCCAGAGATGAGATGTTCTCCCAAAAGGAGAAGCAAACTTTTTAATCTTCTTCATTTTTTAAAATCAAAACGTGGAAATGAATACCTGCATCGATATCCTGATTTTACAGAGCTAATTTCTGGGGAATATTATTTTTTCAAAACATGTATCTCTGTTGAAAGAAATTGGCAGACGAATCTATGGCAATTATAATGTTCTATCCTGACAAGTTTATATTTGTATTAATTTAGCGAAGAACGTGGTTTAATGATGCATCAAAAGTTACTTCTAACATAGAAATACGGATAGATTATAAATACACCAACGAAGAAACATATTTCAAAAAATATTCTTGTCATTGTTCTCATATGTAAAAGAAGACACGTTTCATTTCATGTATCAGGAGGTAGTTTCAAAGAAAATCTAAATGAAACGAATCAGGCATGTAATGAAATAAATGTTATTCATTATTTGCTAATACATTCTTTAACCCTTTTTCTCGGAACATTTTCAAAGTCAGTTATCATTTTGCACTTATACGGGATGTATCATTAACCATATACTAAAACTATTGGAAGAAAGCAAGGTATCCCGAACACAACACAGAAAGGCAATGGGCAAACATGGATTCTCAGGGCCGAATTGAAACCTTCGAGCCTACGCTTTGAGGAGTTGCGTCTGTATGCCTTCTAGCGGGTTTGAAGTATTATACGAGGTCAGAATAATTTATTATGTGAAAACGTTTTAGTCTGCCTCCACCTATTTGTTTAGAAGTAACACCCGTGGATCTTACAGTTTGAGTCTGGAATATTATAGATCAAATAACTTTACAGATTACGTTAAAATAATTTCATTATTTTATAAATTATTGCAAACCTACGTTTTGTAAAAAAGTATTAAGATTTTTTTGGAGAGAAATTTTGCAAATGGTGAGATATTGCATCGAAAAGTTTCAAAACTGTTCTAGGTTAACATGATTATAATGAATGACTACGATTGAGAGAATTGAGTATTGACAGAAGTGACACTTTATTGCCTTATGTATTCTTTTCATATTTAAAAAATAAGTTTTTGTAGTTACTGTTTTAGTTTCTAAATGGTGGCAAGAAAGTGAAAGTGAACTTTAGAAAACCCTCTTTCTGACATGTGCGAGAACTCCCCAAAATTCCTCTTTTTTCTAAGTGCGCAGATGTACATAATTTTGGAAGTGATGTGATTTGGTGATGTGATTTGGAAGTGATGTGATTTGGTGTTGCCGCGTATTAGAAGTAAGTCTGAAACACTTTCACAATATTCCATGTTATGTGTCTTCTTAAAATTAAAAAGTCTAAGCAATGACAGTGACATTCGAATTTTTGATATAGCGAGTACCGTTTTTGACGAAGGGTGTCTTCAGGTGCATCAACTGAAGCTCACCTTATGTTTGAAATCGTCCTCACATCTCTAGCGCACACCCTTGATGATTCGACTCAGACTCGTCCAACATATTTATATTTGGCTAATATAGAGAGCTAGTCTCAATGTGGTTCCATTTCACATAGAAGTACTTGCTTGCTTGGTTACTTAACTGATTATTTTGTGTTTACAGGTGCGTCAACTGCAATGATCATAAGCTCCGTAAGTGTAGTGCATATTTTGTCGCAGTTGATGGCGGCGTTATTCACTAGCTGGATGGCGAGATTAATCGCCGACCTACACGTTGGCTTTCGCCGAGTTTCTCCATCAAGGTACCTCGGCACCGCCCCAGCCGGGACAAGCACTAAACACCCGCATGGTTTCCTGACATGTGTGTCAGTGTAGTGCATGTGAGGGTAAGTGTAAGTTAAAGATGAAGTTAGGACAAGGAAGAGGAAAGAAATATTGCGCGCAGTCCGTGGCCCGTTTGTCAGGGTACTGCTCCGGTATTCTCCTGGTGACGATCTAAGAAAGCACGGGAAACTATCGATCAGAGCAGCCGGCCACTAGAATTCTCTTCCAAACAGCGGATGAATTCGACCCAGCTGTATTGCTGCGGTTGAAAATCCATCAACAGCGGGACTAGAAAGCCTAGAAATACCTGTTCGGGAGCGCTAAACTTGATGCTCTGAACCACCTCACCTGGTACAGGGATTGGACATTGCCAACTAAACAAAGGAGTTATAAAGTACAATATTCTATTTGCGTTTTACGATAATTAGGCACGGCTACACTGCCATCGCTACGCTACAGAGCTGCTCAACAAGGGTAAAAGAAAGCAAAGAATGGAATGGATTCGAAAACTGAGTCAGTGTGTGCGATCAGACAGACATTTTGTGATTTATTATAATTATTGAACTGTCTTGCATATTTGGCACTGTCCTGCACATTGGTTCTGAAAACCAAAGATCAATGCTGACAAAACTAAAAAATGGTTAACTATTATAAAATAATATTTAGAACTATGATAAATTTATAAAACATGTCATTGTTCCAACTTCGTACAACAGCTGCTAAATGTATTTTGAAACTTGTAAATGTTACACACATGGTACATATATATCATTCAAAGTATGTGCGCAGAATAGAAGAACCAAATACTTTGACAAGTGCACAAATAGATCCATTTCAATATTAACAATTTTCGTTCACAAATCCAATTCGTATCTAATCTCAAAGCGAACCAGCGTACTGGGCTGTACTAACGAAATTTGCCGTGCAGGTTAGGACGCCGGAGGGCACTCTTTCGTGCTATTCCCTGAATGAAAGTCGTGCATTTTTGCGCTGGTGCACCCTACCGGTGAATTGGAAAACGATAGCTACCCAGAGTGCCAACTGAGCCCTCTAGTGCGGTGAGTGGAGAACGCTGGAGACAATCGCTTTCACATCTCGTCAAGTGTCGTTTACAGATCAAAACCTTCAACTTCTGGGAATTAATTACACAATATGAAATTGAGGAGCATTTTTACCTTTTTCTTGAAGATTAAGCGCCCTCTGCGCACCTAACGCATCGTTGCCTAACGGTGGAAATCGTTCAACAAAAAGGGGAGGCTTGGGGAGAAGGAGCAATTTGAGTGCATCGGCGCGTGCGTCCCTTGGCCTGTGACCGGACGCTCTATCGGAACTCCTGCGCCTTCTGGTCGCCCCACCTCGTCCCTACCCCGTCCCCACCCCGCCCCGTCTCCACCCCGCCCCGTCTCCACCCCGCCCCGTCTCCACCCCGCCCCCGTCCCGCCCCGCCCACGTCCCGCCCCACGTCCCGCCCCACGTCCCGCCCCACGTCCCGCCCCACGTCCCGCCCCATGTCCCGCCCCCGTCCCGTCCCGTCCCATCCCATTCCATCCCGTCCGGCCCCGCCCCACCCCTCCCCTCACCCCGTCACGTCCCGCCCCGCTCCGCCTCGTCCCGCACCGTCTCGCCCCGCCCCACCCCTCCCCCGTCACGTCCCGCCCCGCTCCGCCTCGTCCCGCCCCGTCCCGCCCCGCCCCACCCCTCCCCGTCACGTCCCGCCTCGTCCCGTCCCATCCCATTCCATCCCGTCCCGCCCCGCCCTCCCCCGTCACGTCCCGCCCCGCTCCGCCTCGTCCCGCCCCGTCCCGCCCCGCCCCACCCCTCCCCGTCACGTCCCGCCTCGTCCCGTCCCATCCCATTCCATCCCGTCCCGCCCCGCCCTCCCCCGTCACGTCCCGCCCCGCTCCGCCTCGTCCCGCCCCGTCCCGCCCCACCCCACCCCTCCCCGTCACGTCCCGCCCCGCTCCGCCTCGTCCCGCCCCGTCCCGCCCCGCCTCACCCCGCCCCGGGCTCGGCCTCGGCGCCGCCCCTTGCGCGTAACGAAGAGTCGCGGTGCGGCGGGCGGCCGCTTCTTAATTGAGCGGCGCGGCCTAACGAGGCGGAGGGTGGCCTCATTAGCAACGGCGGCGGCGGCGGCGGAGGAGGAGGGACGGTAAAAGTCGAGGCGGTAGCGGAGGCAATGGCAGAATTGTTGGTGTGGGGGTGGTGACTGTACATAGTGACTGGTGGTGGTGGTGGTGGTGATGGTGGTGGTGGTGGTGGTGATGGTGGTGGTGGTGGTGGTGATGGTGGTGGTTTCCGGGCGGGGGTGATGAAAGCTATTGGAGAGCTGGTGCCGGCAAAGAGAATGGCAACGACGGCTGCGAGGTTGGGGTGACGGCGGGGGCGGTGGTGGAGGCAACGGCGACAGCTGCAGCGTATGTGCGGGACGGCGACTCTTCCTGCTGACGAGGTGGAGCCAAAGCATGGGGAAAGTAGAGATAATGCGTGTTTAGCTGGGGTGAGGAATGAGTACGTCTGGTGTGAAGGTGATGACGGCATTTATGATTTCGACGGACATGCGAGACGTGTTCAAGCAACTGTGTGGGTGATAAGAGTGTGGGGGTGTGCGTGCGCATCTGTGAAAGTATCTTTGCAGTTCCAATGATAGTGGGGGCGATGAATGTTGGTGACAGTGATGCTGAGGCCAATTTTATTTGAAGTGATGTTGATGTAAATTTGATGGCTGTTAGGGCTAGTACTTGAAGTAATAATGTTGAAATGACATAATGACAAAAGCAATAAAAGATTCGCAATGGCAGCAACATTTCTGAAGAATAGCCGTAGAGATGATAATCAATGACTTGTTGGTGGAAGCTTGTTGACGTTCAAAAAAGCCCTTATAACAGTTGACGTAGATTGAGAAGGTGTTTGAAAAAGGAACTGACGCAAGAGAGCTCTTTGTCCGCCGCACTAAATAATTGCGGGCTCCCAGGTGAGCTGCTACAAATGGAGCGCTCTTCGTCATTTGACGCCCGAGAAATGGGACACGCTTGAAAAGATGACGCGCCGCTCTCGATAATGCCTTTGATAATGTGCGCCTTCTGACGAAGTTTTGCCACAAGATGTTTGGAGTACGTAGTACCCGGAAGCTTCTTTTCATTACCTAACAGGAAATATTTGACAATTTCTTTTTATTTCATTCAGAAAGAACACCGTTTACAAATTCAAAATTATGCTTCATAAAATATATTTCCTGGTTCATTTTTACACATTGTAAATGCCATTATAATATACGAGTATTTTACCTGAGGAAAACGACTCAAATTTCTAAACATGGAAACACTCTTCATAGACTTCAATATTTCTCAAATTTGATTAATATTAAAATATTTTGATTTCGTTATTTCAGGCTAATTGAGCATGCATTTTTTAACGTATTTCATAGAAATGGTTTCATAAGGTTTAAGAGGATAGGAACTAAAGTTTATTGAACATTGTATTATATGTGTAAGAGGTGAGCTGTAAAAGAGCAGTTTACAGACTGAGTATCCCAATTAATAAACACATTACTCTCTTCCTTCTCCTCTGCTCCTTCTTGTTGTTCGTAACTCAAAAACACCAAAGATTGACAATTACAATCGTAGAATATTCAAGACACTCGAATATCCTTAAGGAATTGAAATAAACATGTATTTGTCTGAGACAGTATTTTCAACGTCGTTGCATTGAGATTGTTAAAAATATGGATGAAATCTGTTAAACATTTTGTGACTTACTTAGTCAAGTAAGAAATAATATAATTACTTACTTTACAGAAATCATATGTCAATGTTCAAGGCTTGAACAAAAATGTATTTGTTAGTTTAGAAGAAAATGTAAAATAAAATCAGTTTGGGATCTAATGTAGCAAAATCACATCTGGCGTTTCTTTCCTCTTGATACTTAGCTAGTTCATTGTATATAGGAGCTCATATACAAAGCAATGTATACGTGAAACTTCCATACCAACTTAAATGCAAATGTCAGAGAGACGACTTTAAGGGTTTGCTTTCACTGACAGACGTAAGAAATGGAGAAGAGGAACGTAATGTTTGAGGAAGTAGCGTTTGCGAAGGATGTCAACTTTGCCAGAAGATAGGTATCTTATTTCTGACGGGTTCGTTACACGCGGGAAACGTTTTCTGACGTTGAGGCAAACAAATATGCTTTAGCGTTGAGCTTTGTTTCGGTCCTAAAAGCACATAAAATATCTGTACACAAAAAAAGAGAATATACAATTATTTGAAATTTGGAATAAAATTAAAAACTTGAATGAAGCTAAAAAAACGTGGAATTAATTTTTTAATAACTTTACTTTCTTATTTGTTTTGCAATAATGAATTATTTAAGATCAATTGCAATAAATGCTATTTATGGGAAACATCTGTATATGTATATATAACTAAGTAAAAAATATAGGTACAGAATTCTATATTTACCAAGAAAATGAATATTTAATATTGTATTAAAATAATATTTGATTTTCTCTAGTAAGTATTTTGCACAGTAAAAAGCTTTTTATAACAAATCATTCGATTAAAAATGTAATAATACAATCATTCATACTTGTAAAAAACAAAAAAAACTGAAGTTTTTATCACAAGAAATCATGATAGAGATTTTCTCTTCTATCTCTTTTTCGAATGTTTCGATGCAATTTAATTTTCTTCGAAGGCAAATCTTTATTTCCTCTTCAGAAAATTATACGATGTATTTAATCCGGAAAGAATCTCTCTAGAGAATTTCAAACTATCGATTCAATTAGAAGAGGCCCTTATTTTGTGGTTTGCTTCCCTGAGAAAATACAGTGTTATTAACTTTGAGAAGAATCTTATTTCTCTGAATTTCACAGCGTTTAATTTGATTGTTATTCGTTTTCGTGTAATCTTAGTGTAAAATCAATGATAGCTTCATCAAACCATTGGAGGATGCAGAGTTGCCAATATGGGGAATTTTTCTCCCAAATGGGAATTTTTTTCGCTGTGGGGGAAGAATGGGAAACACAAATTGATGAGGAAATCTTTGGGGATTGTTTGGGGAAATTATTTTCATCCGGAAAAGAGATAGAAATATTATTTTCTCAATTATTATGAATAAAAAAGAAACATTAGGTTTTATTCTCTCTCATATTTATGCATCAAAAGGAGAAAAAAATAAACGGCCGGTATAGAAAAAGAAAAATATGAGAAAAAGAAAATAGTGTAGGGCTTCGAGCATCTCAATGATCGGAGATTGATTGATTTGAAGTAAGTGAATTAAGGGAACAACCAATGGAATAGCCAGGGGACAGCTCATGGCGTTGGTTCTTAATTTAGATAATCATTTTCTTTTCTAAGTTGGGAAATTTTGTTTTATTGGATTGGTTATTTGAGGAAATTACTTAGAAGTGATGGGGAAAGAGCTCGTGACACATTTGGCAACCCTGCGAGCATCGTATTTAAAGCTGAGGTACCATGAGGACAAGACTACCAGTAATACGAAATAAGCAGAGTTATGTACTTTTAGAGAAATAGTGGATTCTGCAAATTTTGTGGTTTCATATAAATTTCTATTCAAATGAAATGGTCTTTTTTATTGATTTTAAAATATTATTTTTAACCCTGAGAAGAAAAACGTAACCGATTTATAGAGAAGATGAGAAAATGAGAAACGTTTACGTTTACGTTGAGAACATGGCTAATATTTATGCAAAGCAACGTACCATTTATGTAAAGCAATGTATTCAGCAAGTGCAAACACTTTCATTTAAGAAGTACTACTTTTAGTTTTGATATAATGTTGGAGGAAAACAATGTTGCAATCACAAACAGAACGTTATCATTTATGTACCTATTTTCTTCTCGAATGAAGAAAATCAGACGAAAACCTCGACCAGTTTAGGGAATCTGTTTAAGAATACATTATATTAAATATATTAGGTAAAAGAATTTTGAACTACTCTTTTACGGTTATCTAAACATGTTTCAAAGTTCCCATTGCCTAAAAATAAAAAACTAAAATGGAAAACTGTTGACTATTGATTTCACATATTTCAAGTCAATGAAATCTTTAATACTACAAAAACTTGTATCTTCTTGTTTCGAAAATTAACAATAATGTATTCTCACACTTGTATGGTAGTAAAGTACTTCAATAAAAATCCGTTTTATTTTACCAAAATAAGAATGAATTGATAGCGGAGATAATAGGCATTCTACACCTTGTTTTGATTTTAACTCACGGAAATGTCGCATAAGCCGCAATTTTTAAGTTATAAAGGTTGTCTTATGTGGCAATAAAACTTATAAATCAAATTTCTGTTTGATTAAATCATTTGTATTGATATATAAACAATTTTGAACTCCAAATAATAAAATACTTTACCTTACAAACATACATGTGATATTGCATTGGATTTGCTATTTGTAATTCATTATCAAGTTCAATAAAATAGAGTGTTGAAGTACACCGAAAATAGCTGTTGGCACGTAAGTGAGAGAACATACATTGTGGAAAGGAAGTATGTATGGTACTCATAAATCATTGAGTCTCTTCGCAAGAAATGACGTCATTTGTATGAGGAAGGCCAAACGCAGAGTTTGTTCCCGTTTCCGAAGTTTTTCACCTGCTTGTTTTTGCTACAAAGGAAACGGAACAACCGAAAACGAAACTTTGCTGTAAATTCAATAAGCAAGTTTTCTGCCTTCTATGAGTGTGGTAGTTGCCATTTAGAATAATAGCACTTTGAGGAAAACTTTAAAGAAAGTTTAGCACATTCAACTAAATAAATGGCAACCTGTAGGATGAACATTCATTCGTAAAGTTAATTCAACTTCTCCCTTCTTACCGAAAATTCAACATGCAAATTCTTTCTGTATTGTTCAATCCTTTGAAATATTTTGTTGTTTCTAATGGAAGGCATATTAACAATATTATTTGGCGGTGGCAGTGGTATTGCGTCTGTGAGGGAGGGGAATGTTGTGGCGGTGGTGTTAACACAATGGGGGGATGACGGAATAAGAGGGGGTTGGGGGTACAACAAAAGCAAAAAAGTCATGAATTAGAAGTTGTACATCTTAGCTCTAATTAATACACAGCACCACGCAATTTGCATTAGGCATTATATTTTCTTTTTCTGATCTTGAACGCTTCTCTCTCCAATTGTAATCTAGTGTGAATGCATACGTCTATTTGTGTGCAATAAGCAAATATTTCGCTTCTATTAACGTACGCAGTTCTTTAATATTTTGGTTCGGAAAGATCTTAGTTATATGATTACCCGTAGTAAGTCAATTATGTCACAAACACGTCCTGCGACAGTCAAATAAAACTTGCAGACTCCAAAGACGTGCGCATCTTCCTACTCGTTTGGCGAAAGCGTCAGTCGACATCTTCCCAGCGTCGGCAGAGGGATCTGGGAAGGAGGAGGAGAGGAAACATCACCGACGACACTGACAAACGAGGAGCGCGCCGCACCACCGTCGAGACAATAGAAAATCGAAATGCGCGCCCCTACGACAAACGACGATCGACACGCAGCGTCGGCGATCGAGCGTCGGCATCCGCCCTGCCTGAGAAGAAGGTGGAAAGGGAAGATGCGGAGGAGGAGACAGCTGACGGACCGACAATGAGAAAGAAAGGCTATCGAGTTGGGGGAACGGGGCAGAAGACGTAGGGAGATTTCCATTGCAGCAAGGAATGAAGCTTATCTCGGCTCGCTCGATCGAAAGCAAACTACATGTCCTACAACAAACTCCCTTTTTCTGTTTGCTCACAGTAGGCCATGCATTTCCGCATGTTATTTAGAGACTACATCATTCCACAAGCAAGAATTCCTCTAGTAAAACTATCGAACAGTGTGTAAATTGTTTCAAGAAATAAAAGCAATTTTACACAATTTTCGTTTCTATTTTCATAACTTATTAAATAATTTAATTATTTAAAATTATTGTACATTATTCTATTTTAATTAATGCTATTATTTACTGTTTTTTTTAGTAAACAGTTACCCTTGGTTTTTATTTTTTGTTATTTCCATATTTTTCTTTAGAAAGAAATTTATGCTTTCTACGCAAACAATTTCCTTGATTTTTGCCTCAAATGAAGGATACTTGACCATACACGTGTTATCACTTGCTATTATGAATCAGTTTTGTAGTGTAAATACTAAAGATAAAAAATACGAGGACAGATTGGAAAGTAACGCACAATTTTTTGTCCAAACATTTAATTGGTAATAAACACAAAAAATCACCAAAGACCTTACATCTATGACCTACTTTACTACACAGTCGTCAAGTTTGTCAACATACTTCTGCCAGTGTGCTACCAATTTCAATATGCCCAGTTCGAAGACGTTGATTTGGTTGGAGTATAGTCCTCTTGGTAGAATGCTCGCCACCTGGAGATATTGCTACGGTCCAGTCGTCTCCATACACGCCACGTATGACCTTGTGAATTTTACTAGGATTATGCCCTTTGGCTCACAATTTTTGAGCTATACTTCTCTGCTCTTCACAATTTAACGAAAGTAACATGCGCTTCATTTTACTTTCCCGTAGACGTACGTAAATACTCTATATATACGGAGTTTAGGGAAAGTTATATAATGCTGCGCGAAAAACGGCGGATTTTTGGCAGAAAACTCTTATTACATGCCATAGTAACAAAAAGGTGAATAAATCCAGTTGCTAAATTTAGAAAAAATCCTATAACACGTGGTGCAGCCAAAATTCACATTTTGTAGCTCCTTGATACCGAAAAATCGATTGACGGAAAATGTCTGTCTGTCTGCCCCTCTGTCTGTCTATGAACAACGCTACGACTAAACTTCTCCAAAATTCATATTCCTCAATCAATCTGACTGATCTCGTGGCCTCTTGAATTCGAAATCGCTATTTTAATTTTGGGGGTACTTTACATGAAGCCCCCTGTGACATTTTCAAAATTAAGAAAATGGCGCCAACAATTTTCACTAAATTTTGTTGCTGAATAGTATGAAGGTCATTTTAAGAGAATGTAGGTATCACGTTAGTTGCAAACTCTGAGTTTTCGAAAATTGAAAAAATTTAAAATATTTTCGGCGTCTTCCTGTAACTACAATTATGAAGATACACTTTTTTATCAACGAAATGTGTTCATAAAAACAGACTTACAAATAAGGTCATGTTCAATTTTGAAAAACATGAGTAATTTTTGAGAAATTTTGTGTCAAACATAGGCAATTTTACTATTTCCTTTAAACAATTTTTTCTTAAAAACCTTACAATATTTTTTGATAAAATTGAAACCTTAGATATCATAAAGAAAGCTTAAGAGAATGTTACAGGATTCATTTTCATTAAAATGCCTGATTTTGCAAAAGTTTAAAAAAATGTTCGGCGGTTTTTCCTACAACGACAATTGTGAAGATACAATTGTTTTTCTTAATGAAATGTGCTCATCACAAACATATCTTCAAATAAGATCATGTTGAATTTTTCGAAAATATGAGTAGTTTTTCTATAATTTCGTGACAAACATAATAGCCCGCTACAAATTTACTGCAATTCAGCCAGTTGGCTCGAGTCGAACGAGAAATTTAAAAAAATGTAAGATAACATGAAATATTTAAGGAAAAAAAAAACAAGGGAGAAATATGTTCAATATTGCACATTTTCAAGGTCCTCTGAAGACCAAGGGTGCGTCTTCGCCTATCGCAAAGGCTCCGTCGTATTGAAACAAGAGACGCAGGAGGGTTCTCCGCATCGTGTAGGTCCCCGGATGCGGCGTGCCTCTCGCCGGAAGGGTCGATTCAAAACGGCGGCAAAGGCATTCCAGCTCCAGCGGCACGCAAGAGATCCGGGGCCCGCCCATCGCAGGGCGGACGCGCATGCCCCGGCTGCCGCTGACACGTATGGACCGCTGACCGTTCTCGCGCTGCCGTGTTCGCCGACGGGCGCATTCGCGCTGCTCCCAGCACTCGCTTGTGATTTAAAGGCGCCGCGGCTCTAAAACAGCTCTTGCTCCCGGGAACACTGATGAGGCGGACGGCCGTCTCACATAAAGAAGATAAAAAGCGAAGGCCGAACTAAGACAGGGCAGGGCAGCCGTCAGTACAAGTTAAGATCGTTAGAAGGAACATTGAGAACAAATGTATACTTAAATATGTCAGCTATCTTAATTCGTCAAAAAAGTCGCGTTTCCTCAGTAAGCTTTTTGGTTAATATAAGGAAAATTGATGCATATTTTCATTTATGATCATTGATTTATTTTTGTGACTAATTGGTTATTATATCTTTTCTTTACGATTTTAATTCTTTTACTCTTGATATGATTGCAGTTTGATTACTAGTCTACTATACTTTTAGGAAAAAATCTAATTTTTCTATAAAAAAACATTTAATTAATAATTTTGAAATTTTAATCACCGAAAAATATATTGGATTAAATATCACTTAAAAATACGGTCACTGTAATGAGAGGAGAAAAGTAATAAAGGAATATTTTACAAATACACATGAATAAATTGGCTGAGTTAGCTTTACTAGCATTACGTTGTCTCTGCAGTGACTCTGACCGCGAGACAATACTTCGATTTTTCCATAGTGGAGGCACTATAGGGTAGAATTACTCGCCATCGTACATCGTGCTCGGAGCGTGGGGAAGAGCTCTTCACTGTGAATGTTCTCAGAAGAGCGGTTGTTAGCGCGACAGGCGTTGATAGGTTTTTTAAGCGCCCATAGCTAGCTATGGAGAGGGAGAGGCGAAACTGAAAAGCCAGTTCAGAGTCACGAGCACAGGAGACTAACTGGTACGAGAAAGCCTGTGACCACTATATAGTGTGTAAAGTTATGTATCATTATTTTATACATAACATATTTTATATTTTAATTTTATATTTTATACATAACAATAAAAGTATACATTACAATATTTAAACTACTTGTTTAAGTAGAGTGTATTGGTGAGCCATCGATATTGTTCTGTTTGCATTTTTGGTGAGCCAAACATATTACTTATTCAAGTATATCTTGTTGGGTATAAACGACAGCAACCGTGACATAGTTGGTAACTATGCCGCACACCCATTATTCTTCTGGCTAGCGCTCATTGCTAAGTGACGACAGGATGGCGAGGAGAGGTGGAGGTATCTAAGCTTAAGTCAGGGGTCTAAGTGACGTAGCCAACAAACTAGGACACCCAAGATATTTGGTAATGATTTATAATTTCTTTGTTTATAGATACTACAATTTACAATCCGATTATTTATAATGAATTAATGTATATTTATGATTTACCTCGAATGAAATTACGATACCATAGATAGCTAGTGGTGCTACAAAATATGTTTTACGGGTAATTGGTAACCGTTTCTATTACTGAGAGGTTGAAATATTATCATATTTCAACAATATTATCATATTTCAACCTCTATTCTACTGTGACTTCAGTTTTCACTTGAAAACTTTTCAAGCAAAGAAGCGCAGAAATTTTGAAAACAAACGCTTATTTAACAATTCTGACACTGCAAATAAATGAAAATGACTTTCTGGCATTGAATTTAGTATATATTGCGGGTTTATTTGAGAAGTATTTAAATACAAATACTTGGTCAGAAAGTTATTTGAATATCGCGTATTCGAACTCAAGTGCTTAGGTTGACAAAGAAAGAATATCACCCCTGAGGCCTACGCTTAATTTGCATTGGATTTGCTAACAAAGTTTAAATGTTGTGGTGATTAAAATACTGCAGAAGCAAAATTGTCAGGATAAGAGTTAAATGTATGCAAAAGAAATTAATATTTTCAAAAGTATATATGAACTTATTTAAAGATTTAATGTTGGGAAATAGATTAAAAAATACATGTACTTTTCTACAGTGCTGTTGATAAAACCTACAAATATAATTAATAACATTGGTGAACAGCGTTTTTGTAACAAAGACGCTGAAGACTGGGAACCTGAATTCGTGCATGAAATAATTTTTGCTTATCGCGTTATATTTTCTTGTTACATGCTACTTCCTATTTATGGAAATGCTTGAAAACGTACATTCAATTTTAAGTATATAGCGCAGACTAAAATCATGAAACATGGTTACTGTAGCCTAAACGCCAATAATACCCTGATAATACGTAATGTGGAATATAGTTACAAATACGGTCACATCCATTGAAAACGTGTTAGTGTTGATTTAGTAGGTAATGATAGAGAATTGCCTTTACTCTTCAAACAACACATTGGAAAATTGCTGTTGATCTCACGAAGGACTACGGTACTATAGCTCACACAGAAAAACCTTCTTTCAGACATTCCTTCCAATTAAATGTTGCAAACCAGTGGTAAACAAAAAATTAAATATTTGGCCGAATTAGATACATTTACGAATTGATTTCTATAACTTAAAAAATCGACTAAATAAAAATGGGTAAATCCAACAAAGATCGCGATTTCATTAGAGCATTCGTGACAATTACGCGCGCCAAGTATTCTTGGTGAGGGTGCCCTCATTGCCGGGTGATGACGGGCTGATGACGGAAGCCTCGGAGTCAAAGGAACACCTATAAGCCGACCAGCAAGGACGCCATGGCATCTTCCATTTTTGTTTGGTACTTACTACTTTCTTTGTTACTTTGTTTTCGAATCTTTGTATTCATCCAAGTATTTGTGAATGGAACTGATACAGTTAGAAAAATTGAGTAATCGTAGGCAAAACGGACTGATTTGCTTCGTTTATTGTACGAGGAAGTTTCGAAACAAAATAAAATATATGTGGAAAAAGATGAAAATATCGAATATAACTATTTCAGTAATAAACAATAAACATATTTATTTCTAGAAATGAATTATGTGTTTTCTTGGCTTCAACTCTCAGCGGCTTAAAACACCGTAAAAGTATTTTAGGTGTTTAGTTTCAAATTTTTAGACAAAATACCAGCAGAAATAATCACAATAAACTGAATTCAATATTTTAAACTAAAGATAGATTAGTAAAGACACAAACGACATCATTAATTACAAATTATCCACTTTCACTACTGCCGTTCTCCATGATTTTGTCCCAACAATATTTAAAATATAAATTATGCTTATTATACATTTTATTGAATATGCTAATAAAACACCGTCATTTAGGAAGATTATAATTCTATTACTGCAGTAATTAATTACTTATTTCTTCTCGTACTGTATTATATTAGGTACGAATTCCACCGGTTATAATCAGTAGTTAGATTTTTCGCTAAGTTAGTATTGAATCCGTAGTTTTCAATATTTTGTGCATAATTCTTTTCATTTTTCTCATGTCTAGATATCAAGCCCCGAGTCGCACGCACCAGAAGAATTGCACAAAATATTCTGCGGATGACGGGGATTGTGGGAGAGCCCAGTGGTTATGCTGATGGGTTTCATGCTTTCCACACCACATCAAGCTGCTTGAATGAACCACAGGGAAGAAGTACTATTTTCCGAATGGAGGAGAATGAGGTAGAGGCCAGCGACTACACTGTTGGTCTCAATGCTTTGTAGGCGCTAGGAAGCTATATGAAAGAATTACGGACAAGAAATACTATTCTCCGGAAGACAAGAAATACTATTCTCCGGGTTTGTGGGAGTATCCAACGGCTTTGCAGGTGGTTCATGGATTGCACGCTCTGCCAGGCAATACGGAGCGGCTTCTAGCGAAAAATATTATTGCCAGAGAACCAGTGGCTTGTCGACAATCCTATAAATATAATGATATAGGTGACCATTTTTACGGACTATGCCTCAGATGTGTTCATTAGATAATTGTTTTGTTTTTTGACTGGGATTTGGAAAATATGCCCAGGCGACCAATTAAGGATTTGAAGCTTAGCTCTATACTGCGATTTTTGTAGGAAGAGCTCTCAAGATAACTCAAATCCCATCTTCGCGATGGAATATGTCACGGCATTTCGTATCATTCACAGTCGTTCCACTAGATTTCGCACGATCGCGACCGTATGAAGCAGTGCTTACGATCATGCGACTTCTACCGGCAAGACCGAGAAAAGACGCGAAATGCCGTGACATATTCCATCACGAAGATGGGATTTGAGTTATCTTGAGAGCTCTTCCTACAAAAATCGCAGTATACATGCTACTACCCATGCGGCGACGCAGAGAAACGCGGATTATTTCTTTTGGTGTGTCTGTTTTTGTAAATATTTTTTTCTAACTTGCTGTGGTATGAGCTAATTACATTTTTAATGTGAGTAAAATTATACTTTGTCTGCTAATTTGTAATATGTTTTTAAATAAATATGTATTATTATCTGATATTTATTTATTGACACTGCTTTAGACGAATTAATTTTTATCAAAAATTTCTATGTAGACAAGGTTTTACTCGTTTATAACATTCTTCAAGTCACAATTAATTAGGGAACCGAGAAACGGAGAAAACGAGAAACAAGTGCAAAGACATTCTAGTGTAATTTTTCTATTTCCTTTAGTCTGGTCTAGCTATTCGGAATTCCCACATACTCTCCAGCCGCCATCTATCGTAGCCTAGGTACATTTTGTTTTACATTTTCTTAATTTTTTCGATTTTCTAATGGCAGAATGGAAATATTATTTTGTCAATATTAAAGAACAGTGAAACTTCGTCCTAAATGGCAAATTTGTTTGAAAAATTTGGTGCCGTTTTTAAGAAAGTGGCGTTTAAGCGTTACTAAAAATGCAAAATTTGTACCTCGGTTTACCAGATAATTTTTGAGTTTTTGAAAAAGAACATTAGATGTCATTTTAAGCACTTTAAATCACAAATACAATAGTGTTTACAAATTGCTGGAAATGTGCATATTAACGGTTGTGAGAGATCTGAATTTTTGAAAATTGCAAAAGTTTGAATTTTACTCGGCGTCTTCCTAAAAAAAACGGTTCCAATTTTTTCTTTAAACTTTTGGTAAGGATAGTGCCTAATATGCTCTGTGAGATGACATAAACGCCTATTCTTTTGTTTCTTCGAAAAACACAAAAATGTATTTTTTTTGACTTGACTCTCACGTCGTTAATAAAGAAACTGTCTATTTGTTCACATTAGTATATTAATGAGTACATGTGTTTTAAATAATGTGAAGTAAAGTTTGTCCATAACTGAACCGTTTTCTGTGAAAACTAGCTCAAAATACCGCATTTTCAGAAACGCTCAAACGCCATTTTCTCATAAACGGCTTCGAATTTTTTCTTCAACATTTTTGACCGGATAGTGAAAATTGCACTCTTCAATATGACATAACATTAGAAGGACCGAATGTGTCAAAATGACACATTTGTGACACATACTACAATGTAGTACTTGAGTTTTAAAAAGTTGAAAAACTGGTTCTTTGTAAGTGCTTTCTTTAGTGCATGAACTTCACATACTGTAAAGCTCAATCCTGTGAATTTCATAGAATTGGAAAAAATCTTAGATATACCTAGAAGGACCGCCATGTGTCATATTGACACAGTATACACTTTCAAGTCTTGATATTCATTTTTGTATCATACTTTTGTTTCCCATTGGAAGCAGTATATCTCTGGTTTTCAGATTGATAAGACTATTGTTACCTTCTTGAAATTAGATGCACGACGATGATAACGATCCGTTAGAAATTGCCGGATACATCCTGTTTTTTTTGAATCCACAGTAAGTGTTACAGAGAACTTTCAATGTGCAAAACGTAATTGCAAGCCGTGAGTGTGTGTGTGTGTGTGTGTGTGTGTGTGTGTGTGTGTGTGTGAAACTTTGCATAATGAGTACAGAAAATGGAATAAATAATTCTTGAACTTTAATATTTTACTAAAGAAAACAGTGAAGGTGGCAGTGACAGCAATGGAGACATTTCGGAGGAAGCAAATGACATGGGTGATGAAATCAAGGATTCTGGTATCTTTCCAGTGAAGAAGCAGAACAAGAACAAGAATAAATGTCCAATATTATCGAAAAAGTAGGAAAAGCAGCAGTCGGAACTTAGTGAGTGAAGGGAGGGGGGGCTTGAACATCAACTGCGATTCCTTTTTTCTTCTGTGTCACTTGAAGAAAAGCTGAATATGAATAAACTAGATATAATGGGAAGGAATCAGCAAGATATGACACTTGAAAATCACACATCAAAAATACCTAGGCAGTTTTGTCATAGTGAATTTTACAACTTTGTACAAACAAAACTTCGGTCAAACTCTCACATATTATTATTGAAAAAAGAATAAAAGTGTTCGAATCCTGAGCACCTTACATGACAGCATCAGCACACAGAACTCTGGGGAAAAGAAGGCGATGTTTTGTTTTTAAAGGATAGGCGGAGATAGATACATTACATCAGATGGTTCGTAAATATACCGTGCGCCCAAGGAGGTGATGATGGCCAGTTCACATTCTATTGAAGATCCTAGATATCCCAACAGTAAATGCATAGATATTGTTCAAGAAAGATGCAAGAAAAACATCTACTTGTAGATTGCAAATTATTCGCAAGATAGTTGATGAAGTATCGTCTGAAAATGTTAAATATTACCCTTGACTCTTGATAAAAAGCACTGTTACACCTAATCATATGAACAGGAAGCACTGCCAAAAAAAGCAATTATAGCAACATTACTTCTGTATGTTGTATGAGTTAAATGTTTACGGCTGTGAGAAAAAAATCAGCATGCCTACACTGTTTATTTTTTTCTTTCTCCATTAATATGAACATTACAGTTTCATAAACTAACAAATGTTATTAACGTTTTCATCCATTGCTCAGTACCTTCTCTATTATTTCAAGTTCTGTAAAAGTTTCTACGACTTTGTATTTTGTAACTTCAAACTTTTTGAAATATAATGTATTAAAATGTTCGAGAAATATGTGCATTTATTCTTTTATCCACTTCACATTACAGTGCGTAAGAAAAATCTATAATGTTAGCTTTTCAAGTGCTCAGGAGATCATGTGTCAAAATGACGCACAACGGTCCTTCTACGTAGAACGAAATTCCTGTCCTTCAAGTGATAAAGTTGATTTTGGAGTATTTTTTGTTTTTTTTAAAAACTACACAAATATACTTTTGAAAGGTCTCTCACACCGTTAATACGAACATTTTCAAAAATTTGTATATAATATTTTAGTTATGACTTAAAGTGCTTCAAATGACATCTAATGAAGCTTTTTGAAAAATTAAAAATGCTATTTGAAAACGTATTTCTCATTTAAATTAGCGCTTAACGCCAGTTTGTTTAAAACGGCTCCAAAAATTTGAAAGAAAATTTTCATTTAGGACGAGGTTTTACTGTTCTTTAGTATTCTTAAGATAATATTTCCTTTCTACCTTTAGAAAACTGAAAAATTAAGAAAATGTCAAAAATATATACTTTAGTCCAAGATAAATGGCAGCTGGTTAGAGTATGTGGCAATTCCGAATAGCTAGCCGGGACCAAAGGAAATAGAAAACTAAAATGGGAAAGTCTGTGCCATTCTATATCACCACTAGTTCTACTTTTCATACTGTAGCGGTACGCTATTTTTAATATTTTTTAAATTTCACAAATAACTGTCGATGCGAGGCGTCCACCTCCCGCCGCCGCCAGCCGGGTCGGCGCGCCCCCTCCGCTAATGGAAGGGATGACAGCACGCGCCCCCTCTAAAGTTTATGGCCATCGTCCGCGAGTCGACCCTCATCCCGTCACGCACCCGGGCGCCGAAGAAGAGATTAGAGACGTGTGCCGATCCCGCCGTTCCGGGTATCATGCGCACTGAGTACCCAGGCCGTCCTTCGCAGCTTTCCTCCGGGGGTCCCAACGGACATTCCGCGTACCCTTTACTGACCTACTTCCGAAGTCAGACGGAGAGCGTTTTCCAGACAGAGATAGGGCTACGGAAAATTCCTAGAATCACCGGACCTGATTGGCCGAGGACAAAATTACGGCGTAGTAGCACTTAGCCAATCAGGGGCAAAATTCCGTGGGGTGGGAGCGATTTTGGGGCACTTTTGAATTTTCGGGGTGGCGGAACGAGGGCAACTCCACGCTAGCGGCGTAGGGGAGAAGATCACTTCTTCTTGTTCGATTGAGCTGGGGGGGGGGCGAGCGCCGCGGAGCGAGTAACAGCTCCGGCGCCGCGTTCGAACACTACGTTTACTCGACTTGTCTTGGGTGGCGAGCGCCGCGGAGTAAGTGATAGCTCCGGCGCCGCGTTCGAGGGAGAATTATTATTTTGGGACTTAGTTCGTGGACTCTGAGCTCTGCCGTGGGCAGTGACCGGTGACTAGTTTTCTCCGAGATTCGTGATCGTGAAAACTCCAGAGAACTTTCCGTAAGAACTGCTGATTTGTGTGAACGGAATTCGCGATCATTCACGATCCGGGCCAGCTGACCGTCGCCGTCGCCGCCGCCGCCGTCACCGCCGCAGCCGCTGTCGCCGCCGCCGCTCCTTTGGTAGCTATTGTGGAAGGACGTTTCTCGGCCTGCCAGGGCCATCTCAGCCGCCGACCCAGACGGAGAGAAGCCGACGCCGCCGCGACCCCCGCCGCCGCCGCCGAGGGCCGCCTACACGCCGCCCCATTCAGGCATAAACTTCGGTCAACGACCGCCAAAGAACTATTGTGCATTGCTGTGCCGCGCTTAGGCACTTGTTTCCTCATTATTGTCAGCCAGAAGGCGAATGGCCTAGAGTTTGTTGGGGCCTGTAAAGGAATTTGATTGTAATTCTCGTTCTTTACTTTTTTTTTAGATTTAAGTTTTATCTCATTTTTTCTTTCGTTTCTAACTGAGCTCATCAGGTAGGGCCTTTCTTAACTCTTTGAATCACTGTAACTTCCCCGGCCTATTATTAGGCGGGAATAAACCTTTTTATTTGCTTTACCAACCACTGAATTGTTTCTGTAGTTAGCAAACGCCTTACGACTCCTTCCATCCGAGTTAGATTCTAAGCAGGTGACAAAGTTGGCCGACTGAGCTAGGCCCGGGCCGCCCTCGTTGACTTCGGCGCACACCCACGCCGCCGGAGCTCGACGCTGTGGTTGACAATCGACGCCACCGTGTGGCTCGATAACGAACCTTGGGTGTGACAATACAAAAAATGAGAGAGAAAAACGAATATTGTTTCGTTTTGATTCATAATAGTTGAGAGTAATATTTCCAATCCGGATGAAATCAATTTCCTCAAAAATCCCCAAACATTTCCCGGTTCATTTATATTCTCTATTCTTTCCCTATAACGAATAAATTTTCCATTTTGGGGACAATGTTCCCCAACTTTGGAATTCTGCTCTCTCCGCAGCACGTCACTTACCACAACAGCCCGGCCTGGCTTCTTAGCACCAACTCCACTGTCGAGCCTCTTTCCAACAACTGTCGTTATCGGTCTTCTTGCTTCTTTCCCCCCCCCTGCCTCTCCATCACATCTCAGAGGAGTACTGCGCTTAGGTGTCACTGCCTACGTAATGAGAGGTAGAAGGGGCTGCCTGGGTCGATTCATTGGGCTAAGAATAATAATAGTATATGTTGTGTAGAAACGCTGAAAAGCTATGTGTGGAATTAAAAGATAACACTGATGTCGTAGGGAGGATCCTACGAAAATAAGGATTAAATGGCGATGAATTTACAACAAAAAGACGGTTCAATAATAGAAATATAGGCAGAATAGTTTAATAGTAAGACACAAGCAATGATAGAAGTAAAGTTAAATTGTAATTTTAGGTCATTAATTGTCATGTGTAGTGTAAATTGTAGTGTAATTGAAATTTTGTAACACATTTTAATATAATTAAGTTAAAATCCAAACTTCTGGACAGATTGAAAGAGTAAAGAATATCTTGCAATTCAAATGACACACAACTCTTTATATTCGTAGATAAAGCAGTAATTCCGGGATTAAAATGACTAAATTCAATACATATACTAAACATTATAAATTAAAAAGTATTTAAAAATGTAGGACTTCACTGATTAAAAAATATTAAAATAATAAAAGGTTAACTCATGTTTACAGTCTTACGAAGTCATAAGAAGTACTGATCAACTGCAGCAACCCGAGGCCGGCATTTATTATTTTGTAATTGATTATCAATATTGGCAATTGAATATAATAGTTTTTCCCACACTTCTACGTTCTATATAATTTATTCAACAGTAATATCTACGTCAAATTGTATAGAAAAGTCACTACTGATACATTAGTCATTTTAAAATAGAGATGAATAGATTTCATATCCAAGTTATTGGTTATGAAATCTACTGATCATAAAGTTATAGTGATACAAATTGTATCATCAGTAACTTAATGGTTTCAATTAAATATGTTTATTAACTATTTGAGTCTTACATTATAACTTACTCCAAGGGTTGCAATGTGTATTGACTCTGAGAATACTATTACACAATAAGAATATACAATTTTATAATATTTTATTTTCCATATGTTCGCATTTAATGTGATTTGTTCAAATGTATGAGACTATGAACTCAGGCAGTTCATTAATACTTTTTATGACTACCAAAGACAGTAAATGATGTGTTAATACTATTTTATATTTTTCCTTGTTGTATTTACAGTCGAGTTTCATTCATATTTTAAAAATATTTTTGCGAACTTTACAATTTTTGATAAATGTATTCTACTGACGAATAAATTCAAGAAGGATTCAGAATATATCGGGCAACCGTAAATTTTTGCTTCTTTGCAATCCGCTTTCCACATCCTCTAGATACTCTTCCAGTAGCTTTAAATGTGACGTTTGTTCTGTATGTTCACACATAATTTGACGTGAATACACACACTAGTTCTCTTCAAACGCGTTAACTGTTTCTGACAACGCACGCCGGGACGGAGCAATGAAACTGCAATGGAACGTCAGACTGATCGACTGATATCGTAGAGAAAAATCAGTCGGAATCATAAACCGAGGTGAAAGCGGGAAACCAGTTCTCAAACGTGGGATTAGCGAGCTGCATCAATCCAGTGATTTGGAAGCGAACTCCCTGCGACAAAGCGGCGGCGAAGCGAGAGCGAATGCGCAACTCGGGGGCTTTGTGCGCAGAGACAAGCCACTTGCGCCATCGGGGATTCCCCGCCCATTCCCCCCGCGCCGCAATCCAAATTAGCAGGACATACGCGGACCGCGCTCGGCTCGGCGAATGTTAAAGAATTCACAGAAAACAGGGCTGCGATGCACATGCCAGGGGGAGTATGATTTGCCACAAAGGAACCAACTGATAAATGTAAAGGAATCCACTTATTCGACCCTACATTTGAGCCTTCTTTTTACGCAGAGAAAGTTGAAGTATTTCGTTTCTGTAATTATTCCTCTCTGGCATGTAACCCTTTCCACGATTTCATCGCAGGATCTTGACCATCTACTGCTGTGGAGTTGTGTCATATATGTTTGTTTTAAGGTGTGGTGTGCCTCTGGTTGTAAATTATCTTTCATGCTGAGGTAAGCAATACGAATAGCATAATGTTCTAAATGTCATTAAACATATAAATTACCAATTTCCATGTTTTGGTATATTCTCGTTAACTTAATTCTCTACAGTAGAGAATACTTTATTTGTGAGACCAAGATATTGATAAGGAGGAAATTACGCTACACATTTCATTATGCGTATTTTAATACAATGTTCTCTAATTTTTCTCTTGATGAGGGAAGAAGGCCGAAGTAATAAACAAGTGGCCTGTGTCATTTTTTAACACTTCCTTGTATAATTAATTTCCTGTTCTCTTGAATGGTAGCTAATGTTATGGTTTCGTTTCATCATCTTCCCAGCTGGTATCTACCTGCGCCTGAAACACCTCTGTTAGGTTCTCTCGCCGAGACCTACCGCTCCTCTGAGGACATTCTCAGGAAGAGTATCTTCACATTCCCCCAATATTGCGTAGGTCTATGTTGGCACTGCTCTTTCACATTTAATCATATTATCACTTGGCCCCATCACGGTGTCATTGTTATCGGTAGGTATCAAGTATCTCAAGTAAACCCCCAGTCAGACCAAAAAATGAGATTATTATATTTTTCTTATACTGCGTATGCTAATCGAATTCAGTACTTCATAGTATTTATCGTGGATAAAATAGTTACGTGACATGTATTATAATGCTAATGTGCAGTAATTTTCTTTTTTAATATAAATCATTAAAGACTGTTCATAATTATATAGTTTTCAAGGTAGAAATTAATTCATAATACACTAGTGAGGAAATCAATTTTTTAGTATTCTTGCATTATAAATCACGTCGCTATTCTCCCACATTGCTATGGTCATCGACATTCATATCACAAGGGCAAAAAATTGTAAAACAATCGAAAATCTGTTGATTTATTTCATATTAATTGCGTACTTTCAACTTTCAAACAGAGCATCGTTCTTATCATTAATGACCTGATCCTATATTATACTGAACACGTGGTTGATTTATCTTTCTTAAACATTGTATTTCTTACAGTTAATCCTCGAGCAACAAAACAATCCCATAAATGACTGCTAGCTGAACCTATGCGGTTATATTTCACAAACGAATCTTGAAAAGTTACAACAGGAAAGTTCAACATATGCTCTACATGAAAACTCGAAACTCTCCGCAAAAAGTCGCTTCATGTCGCTTAGTAGTTACATTCTGTACACATTCTTATAAATAATAAAGCTAGGGAAGTTTACAAATTCTGGAGTAATGCAATCACAATTACAAAAATATATACTAATATAAAAACGTAATGCAATACATATATTTAGAATTGCTTTGTGTTGTAAGGGACAGGTTTCAAATGTTTGCTGGACATTGGTTTATACACACCCAGTCTTTGCATGTAAAGCACACAATACTCGAATTTAAAGAACTCGCTCTCTTTGCTTCGGTAACTATAATCTCACAATACACGCGTTTACTGGCGCTCTACCAAGACCATCTTGAAGGTCTTGCGGGCAACCATACGACTAAAGCTGAAATGACTGTAAATAAGCTTTCATTCAATTAATTTTCCGATTTTACTAAAATTTAAGTTTACACTATGAAACCATACATTAGAGAGCGATCTGGAACTCACTACCATTCACTTAAAGTAAACATTACAAAACAATTTATACAATTATATTATAAAATGTTATACAATAACATATTCTGCTAATGCATGGTCGTAAGATAAATTCTGAAAAATTGAATATTTTTGGTATTCATACACATCTTGGAAAACAGTATTTGGATTCTGCCCACAGCAAGGGGAGCATAGCCTCTCTGTAAAGCCGCCTTTGGGAGGGTTGCAGGTGAGAACGGAAGCGGAAGCGGCGGAGAGAGGGCGTGGTGGGGGGCGGGGCGGGCGACGTGAACGATTGGCCGCGAGCGCCGGCGGCTGCGGGCGGCGCCCGCCCGTGAAAAAGAGCGATTAATTGGTCTGGCGGCCACCTGGCGCGGGCGAGGGCCCGGCGCGGCCGGGAGGCGGTTCCATTTCGATAATTTTCCCTCTGCGGTCGCCGCCAATTGCCGCGAGGGCGCCGCCGCCTCGCCCGCTCTCTCCGTGGCTCTTTCCGTCCCCGGCTGCGTAGCTCGCGTGCCCGCATACATCTTCGTAATCCCCACAGGCCGCCCGCGCGTCTTCTCGGGCGACAAAGTGATGGTGGTGGGGCGGGACGGGGCAGGGGGTGGGGAATAAACGAGAGGAGAAAGAGAATGTGGAATGAGAGAGACAGGCAGGGGCGGAGTGGACGATCGGACATTGTAGGCAAACGGAAAGTGCGAACGTGTGGGTAGCTTGAAGAGATGAGGCCAGCGGTATGAGGGACAGGGTGGGCAGGGCAAGCAGGGCGGGTGAAAGGTGAATGATGGGACCAGGCCTGGTGGGTATGGTGGGGTGAAGATGCAGCGTTGGGAGAAGGCGGACAAAGCTGGCGAGGAGGACGGCGGGCTTGAAATGGGCAGGAGGGCTTGCTGGAGGGATAGAACACTGGGTGATTGGAGGAATGGTGGACCGGTGGAGCGGTGAGCCGTTGGGCCGCTGTCTAGGCGGTTCGATGAGCAGGTGGGCCGGAGAGTTGGCGGGCCGGTGGGTGGGTCGGTGGGTGGGTCGGTGGGTGGGTCGGTGGGTGGGTCGGTGGGTGGGTCGGTGGGTGGGTCGGTGGGTGGGTCGGTGGGTGGGTCGGTGGGTGGGTCGGTGGGTGGGTCGGTGGGTGGGTCGGTGGGTGGGTCGGTGGGTGGGTCGGTGGGTGGGTCGGTGGGTGGGTCGGTGGGTGGGTCGGTGGGTGGGTCGGTGGGTGGGTCGGTGGGTGGGCCGGTGAGTGGCCCGGTGGGTGGGCCGGTGAGTGGCCCGGTGGGTGGGCCGGTGGGTGAGCTGGTGGGTGGGCCGGTGGGTGGATCGATGGGTGGGCGTGGGTGACCCGGTGGATGGGCCGTTCAGCAGTAGAGCGGGAAGGAGTCGGGCGGGCTGACGGGGGGGGATGGGAGGCGTTCGGGCGGGGTGGGTGAAGGCGGAAAGGGGACAGGCAGGGGCGGGAGACGAGGACGGCGGACGGGATGGTCGGAAGGGTAGTCGGCGGAATGGACGGCGTGGGCGGACGGGGCTCCGAGGCAGAGAAATTATGTGCCTAATCTTATTAGGCGAAACAAAGGCCGTTTTAACAAAGGCGATGGTGGCGCCGGTCGCTTTGTCACCTCGGATTACTGCGACTGGGCGCTGCGGGAAAAAAAATTAAGGCGCCTTGGGCGATTCGCCCCCGGGGACGCATCACATGCCGCCCAACCGACCGAGGCTGATACAGGAAGCTATTACAATTGGCTCTGACAACGGATGACCACCACTGGCTGATGTTCTGAATATTGCGAGTAAATAAAGTATGCATTTAAATGAATTATTGAAGATAAACCAAGGAATTAGGAGATTATTTAATTCCCCACAACACATGCATCATATATCACCATGAGAATTAAATTCATTCAATTCCCTTTTATGATTACAGGGCTTAGTATTTTAAAACCTTTATCATCAACAAGAAGATGGAAAATATTGGGATGTATAGATGTGTATGTATTCACTGAACCACATATTGTACGACAAAATGGAAATATTTAAAGTTAATTAATAATACCTTTACTGAAAAGTATGCAATTTTAAAACATGTATTTTAGAAATATCTCTTGCAGAAAATTGTTTTCAGATTGATGAATAAATGGGTTTGACCAATAAGAAATAATGCTTTCAAAAGAAAGTAAGGTTCGATGGAACCAGCATGGAAAGCTGAAAGAAAATTAGCTTGAACAACACTACGTAGTTAACCTGACGTATGCAAATGAAAACCAAAATATTATTGAAATAAAAAAATCCTCGCAGAGGAAAGTAATTTGATTGCCGATCATTTGATCGTACTTACATTTGTTGTCTGCTCTCAGAGTTTTCAGAATTTATCCATGCCTTTCACAATTGTTTATAACCTAATTGAAGAGGAGGCAGTGAATCTCGATCCTCGCCTTTACTGAAAGCTCATTTAAAAAAAGACTTTCAATACAGTGAAGTTATTTAAAAAGGCAACGTTTTGACTGAGAATGCTTTGAAGAATACAGTCTATCACAGGAATGAGAATGGAACGAGTCCTTTAATCTAGAGTAATTGGTTGAATATATTTTTTGAAAGAATATTGGAAACAATGTTTTGTCCAGATAATCAGTAAGAAATGTAGTTTGATTCCGGGAATAAGCTGATTATTATTATTATTATTATTATTATTATTATTATTATTATTATTATTATTATTAACGTATCTGATAATTCCACAGTAATTAATAATTAGGAGCAATGAATATATCAGCAGAAAGCTGACTCACCAGCTTATTTACCGGAATGAAAGATATAATTATTAAACTACACATTTTTTGTTAGTATATCATTATGAAACGTATATTTAAATATGTGCAGGTTTCAGAAAATAACAGATAATAAGAAATATTCTGTATGTTCTTAATTGTTTGTAAATGGAGTGCTAAATATGATTTGTCCTCTCGAGAAACTGATCAAAGTTAAATGTATATGCAATTCCTTAATATATTTTGAAATTAATTCTAATCCTGTCTAATGTATAATTTCATTTGCAAAGTACGCAAATAGTCTGTAATGACAAAACTCATTCACTAACAATTCAATAAGTTTCAACTGCGTTTAATTTATATTTATGTTGTTGTTATGTTTTTATTATTTGAGATCTTATCTTTAAAATTTTATACAATGAATATTTAACAACGTATACTGATTACGATGTACTGTTTAACGGTCCGGTCCTGGCAACACAAAATCATCAATCTAACATACATTTTATCGTATTGTAACGTTTAAAGTAAAATGTAGTAATGGAACATAGTGATATAAATCTTCGCTTTCACTTCCCTTAGAAAGGGCCACCGCTTAGAGACACTTTTTTACCTCAAATGAATGCGCGCTCGTTCCTATCCTGTAAACGCAAAATCCATCTTCCTTGAGCGCGTTGCGCCGAGAGGGCATCGATTTGTGCGATCGGGAGCGCGCGGCGCACCAAATGAGCGATGGCTTGGCTCCGTGGCTGGATGCCGGCCGAGGCGATCTCTAATGCATTGACGATCCGGTTGCGAGCCAAGCACTCAGTACAAATACAAGCTATTACAATTCGCCCTGAGAACGGATGGACACAACTGTCTGATATTCCGAATGTTGCAAGTAAATAAAGTACTATTTAAATGAATTTTTGAAGATTAATCATGGAATTAGATTATTTAATACCGACAACACGTGCATCGTTCATCGCCATGAAATTTTAATTCTTGGTTTCTCCAAATTTGGTTTTCTGATTACAGGACTTATTTTAAGTCCTTCATCTTCAACAAGAAAATGGAAAAATATTGCGATATAAAGAAATGTAAAGGTATAAAGAAATGAACGTTATCATTGACACGTTGTACGACAAAAAGGAAAATATTTGAAGTTAATTAATAACACCTTTACTGAAAAGTATATAATTTCGAGATGTATATTCTAGAAATCTCTTCTGCACAAGATTGAATATTTAAGACCGAGGAACAAATGGGTTAACCATTAAAAAAATTGATATGAAAAGAAAATAAGATTTGGTGGAATCAGCACGAATAGCTGAAACAAAACTAGCTTACCATACACTACTATGTAGTTAACCTGACGTATGAAAATTAATACCAAAAATTTTTTGGTGTAAAAAATCCTTGCAGAGGATTTTTATAGCAAACGGAGGTACGGCAGCTGTAAGTAAAGCACAAGATATTGCTGAAATAAACTGACCCGCGTTTTATAATAATTTTGAACGTGAAATATATTTTATTTTGGTCACTACATTCTTCATCCTATCAGAACCTAAGTCTTACAATAAGGCCATAACTGGAAGTAAATACATGAGTTCGAAGAGTAAGTAATAATGATATGATGACGAAGGAATTGCGGATTCGATGGTGTGACGGTTAGCGTGCCGAACTGTCATACCCAAGTTCGCGGGTTCAAACCCGATCGAAGCCGTGGATTTTTTAAGGGCGAAAAAATCCTTCGTACTCCTTCCGCGTAGGGGAAGTAAAGCCGGCTGGCCCATGTTAGTAGATTTACTTGCATGTAAAAGATCCTCAAGCCTAAATGACGCCTCTGAGCTAAATTCAAATCGCCTGTTTCGTCGCCCTAGATAATACCTTCTTTCTCCGCTAGTTGGTGAAAGGAGTGTAACAAACTTTGCGTGGTCAGACGGAAGAGCAGGCCTGATTGCCCGAGTCTCGCCACGTAAAATAAGGCATTAACTATAACTATAACTAACTGTAACTATAACTAAGGAATGGCTTAACGAGAGAGAGGGAAAATGGAAGAACGGGAGAATCCCGAGAAAACCTACCGCAAAATATTTTTGTTCGCCATAAATTCCACATGAATCGACCGAACCCCAGCAATTAAAGAGCTGCATAGTAAGAGTTACAGAACTGTAGGATTATTTATTCTTATATACCAACCGGTACACAGGTAGAAGGGGAACGTAGCCCTATATTAACCCGTGCACAGTACAGCTCCGCGCATTACGCCCTGAGGAAGGTCGCAGAATGGCGACCGAAACGTCGGCACCTTTGCCATGGACGCGGCGTCACCCGGACAGCCAACTTAATATTGACTCCGGCCGCGGAAGCCTACGCTCTCCTTATTTATTCTTGCTTGAGAAAATTGCATGAAAAAATAGTGTCGGTCATATTTTCGAAGACGTAATACTCGCATAACGTTTATCGTATGTGTAAAGAAATAATATTCATTTTTTAATCATATATGTGGCGCTTGCGCTGATGGCGACGTTCTCTTCTCGACGTGCTTTACATAACCGAAATATATTGCGAATTGATCCTCGCGCGCAGGTATACCAGATTCATAGTTCGCGTTTCTTGACTCAACTGAAAGGGCCGCGTTTGAGAGAACACACATTGCCACAGCTGGTGTCATCTAACAGACTCAAACCGATGCTGTCGAGAAGTTTTAATGGTTACAAGAAGGTACGTCGTTCCATTAACTTAACGGTTCCTTGCATGTGGCTTCACCAACTTCAACATGTGTTCGGCAGTGACATCAAGAAACTCATGCAGTACGCCAGAGGAATACCAATACTCGCCCACTCACTTTTATTTTCGTAGAACTTGTCCGTTTCTATTGTTCGCCTCCCGTCGGCACGTCTCAGAAGTGTGTTTAGTTTTGTAATTTCCTTATTCTCCATACACATTCTACAGTATGCGCAAGACATTTCACGAATTAGAGTACGGATGCATCCCCGGATACAGCCTACTCGAATATTATTAACTATATCGAAATCAGCCGCTCTCTCTGGAAGAGAATTACAGTCACCGGTTTCTCTGACCCGCAGTTCCTCCGATCAACATCGGGCGAATGCCAGAGCAAAACCCTAACAAAGGGTCCACGAACCGCGCACGATCTTTCCTTACCCTTCTTTGTTCTATTCTCGCTTTCTACTTACACTTACACTTAAATGCACTACAACTACATACATACACTTAAATCACATACGCTTTAATACAGTACCACAACGTGTTGGGAGATCAGTTGGAAGCTTAGAGCCTATTCCGGCTGGACGGTGCCCCGCTAGTAGGAGGTTTGCGGAAAACCCTGCTCGTTTACACTACACTTACAGGATTAATACCCTTAGCAGTTCACGCGACTGAAAACACTAATCAATCAATCGACTATTTTTCTACTCTGTTCAATGAAATAAGTGTTCTTGTTCGATTTTGTAAACTACCTTAAATTAACCCAAGCAGTCGAATGACAAGGATCCTCCCTCAAACTTCGTGACCAAGCAAGCGTCAATGTATTTTCATATCGAGACACTAAAAAATTAGTTCAATGTAACCTTGCAGAATGAGCGCATTTTTAGGGCATCAGCGGATCGCACTCAACATCTACGCTAATCACAAGGATGCCGGTACTGATGGTGAACGATGGTATTCTTTGTGTAGCAGTAATATTTTTCTTGCAATTTCAACAATTCAATTGGACAATTCTCATAAACGAACTTGCAAAGACTTTGGAACTCTTTAAAAGTATTTTACGTTTAACAAGTGGTAAACGAAGGTTTTATCTTGCCGAACCTCCGTGTTCTGCTTGCTACCTGGACAATATAAATCCCGATTATTTTCATGTGTGACTAATACCTAACAAATATGTTCTGGTAGAAGATCTAAAAAAAAGTACCAGTGTAAACTTCTGTTGCTCTCTCATTGGGCAGTCAAGATCAGATCAACGACTTATCATAATTTTCAAATAGAAAAATTATATGAAATTCAGAAAGTGTACTCAAAAGTATCAAACGTGATACAAACTGCGACACCAACATTCTGAACATTCAATGGGCACGATCAGTGTCTCGTTCAAAGAGAAGACAATGCAAAGATTTATTATACTCCATGATATTTCATCGCTACATTTTTACTTTAAATGATCTGATACAAAACTAATGTTAACTTGATTCATTTTGAGTTTTGTGTACCGTAAGTCATTATCAGTATATTATTAAATATTCATTATATAAAGCATTAAAGTTCAAATCTGAAATGATAAAAACATGAATTATAATACAACATAAATGTGATCATTGAAACACCCACTGAAATTGCAACCGCAATGGATCGGCGGCTCTACACCCTTTTCAACTTCAAAGAGTTCCAAACACTTTCAAGTTCAGAACAAGAACTTTCAAATTGGAAACAAACACTTCAGATTGAGAACACGTTCGTTCAAATTGAGATCAAATACGTTCAAATCAAGACGAATCACGTTTAAAATTGAAAAAAAAACATTTTAACTCCTTATTTTCAAATGAAAATGAAGAAAAAAATGTAATGAATTACAAAGATATGCAGTTAGAAATGCATTTTATTGAATCACACCGAAACAGAAAAATATGAGCAACATAGCAACAGAGATTGGCCAAACTAGATGAGAAAACATAGATTAAATTAATTACACATTCATATCCAGTTAAATTTAAAGCAACTGTTATGAATCTTTGAATATAAGCAATGAACTTTGCAAAATTATTAACGTTTATTGTATTGATATGGTTATTTATATTTTTTCTAACTTGCAGAACCGAAATTCTATTTGCGATATTGTTCATTCCTTCTTCACCAGTTTAATATATTTGGCAACTGCTATGCAACTGCGTCGAGTTCCTTCCTTTAAGAACGTCCTTGATTTCGCGAAATAAATAAAGCTGGTTTTCGTTCATGTATAACATAAAAACATTGTCTACCTGATAACTTAATAGTAAGTAGTGTAAAGAAAGGACTTTCATAAATGTCGAATCCGGGTGGCCTAGATTGCTTAGGCCAGTGCTGTCAAGGTCTTCTACTGGTGGTAGTGGCCTTGCGTCGTGGCACCATAGCATGCCACGAGTGTCTCTGCGTCTCCCGACTAGCGTCGGGAAAGGAAAGTATTAGTAACACCGCCGTTTTACAATAGGGATGGCGTTGTTTCTGGTGTCGGGTGTAATGAACTGTATGGATGGGCGATTTTGTCGTAGCACTTGTGCCACGAACCCTCGCTCGTGGCATCGACTTTGGCAAAACTGGCTTAGACAGTAGTGCCGTGGTAATCTTGGATCGAAGGATCATGGGTTCGAATCCCGCCTCGGGCATGGTTGTGTGTGTTTTCGTGATTGTGTTTGTTTGTGTATGTGCATTGTGCTTGTGCGTCCCTTGTGATTGGCGTCAGGAAGGGCATCTGGCCGTAAAAAAACATTGCCAAATCTATATAAAATTGGAGTATTAGAAAAATTAATAAAAATTGGTCAGTACCTATTAGTGCCGACCCCATAGTAACTGGAAAAAAGGTAAAAGAAGAAGAAGAACAAGCAGAAGATGAAGAAGAAAGAAAGGATTTCATAAATACTGTAAAACTAAACAACTAATTATTGAAAATTATGGTGTCGAAATGAACGTTTATTCAACTGCTAACTACGTTACATATCACATGTTTATGTAGCAGTAATTTTCACTCAGCAAAATCGATAATTTCGCCATACGGGACCAAATCTGATTGATGATGTGATGATGCAATCGCTATGCTACATTGCCATTTTCTCACATCGCATGCTACGTTCCATTGTACATGGCAATCCTATAGATCAGTGCTTGCCAACTCAATGTTTTGTGTCATCACAGAAATCTGTTCGTCTGCTCTGAGTTGAGCGGCAGAGTAAAGATAGTGCCCGACGCGGCGGCGGGCGCACAGTGTTCCAATAATGTTACGGAAGTTGGGTGAAACGTTCACTTGGAAAATAGATAGTTACGTTTTCTAACTGGTAATTATTATTTATAATGATTATGATTCAATAAAAATATGAAGAATTATATAATAGAACATACAATATTACATAACTCAAAGCAATATCCGACTCTTCATCATAATAATTTCTGTAATTCCACTTCCATTCTTGTATTAGATAACAACATATTTTATACAAAATTATACAATATAACGAATTAATATCGTTCTGAAACAATAATTACTGTTAACAAATAGGTACCAGGTAGGGGTCTCGTGAGAGAATTTTAACTCCAGGCTAATTATAAAGGGATGTACACGAGCTAGCTCAAGTGGCACGATGCGGGGAACAGTAGCTTGATACGAAAATATGTTTACAGATTTATTCAAACAAGCAAATGAAGTTTGAGCTAAAATTATACTCCATGTGTATCCTTTTTAAAATTCGGCCTTGTATATATGTTTACCAACGGGTACAAATATTCTTGGGCGGTGAATTCTTTCCTTTTTCGTTTTTTGTTATATTTCATTAAATAATTCACATATTTTTTGCATGAAGCAATAATGTGAAAAAATTAACAAGTGTCTGTAAGTTACCAATTCTCGCGTACGGACAGACAGCTCTTTTAACTGGCAAGAAGTTTTCTTAAGTCTCCTAATCTGAACGTAGGGAATTATGCAATCAATGCACTCTTACGTAGACACCACTACAAAATCAAGATACTTTCGATTTAAATTATTAATGTTTCTCTTAATTGACAAATATTAAACTCACTGATTTTTTATTACGTTTTAACAAATCATTTCTTTGCGATTTTACAGAAATGCGAATTAATATAGATAAATTTGGGGCA
This sequence comes from Acheta domesticus, assembly GCA_031308135.1. Classification (NCBI taxonomy): domain Eukaryota; kingdom Metazoa; phylum Arthropoda; class Insecta; order Orthoptera; family Gryllidae; genus Acheta; species Acheta domesticus. The sequence continues at coordinate 219,404,617 of JAHLJT010000631.1, read as the reverse complement.
ATAATTCTCAAGGACTTCTCCAAAAGACACTCATAGGTCACATTTTCAGAAGTGAATTAGAGTAATTTCTACAACCCTTCCTTTTGAGTCTCGCGCCAGTTGCTCTGAACGCATTGCCCGCGAACTCTTAATAGGCTAGTTACCTTGCCCGCGATCTTGATATGTCTAATTTTAGTGCGTGAAACGTTTAATGTTCAATTGAGATGTGAAATATTACAATTCTTAAGAAAAGTATAGTGGAGTTGAGTATTTTGCAGGAATCAATTTTCTTGATATTCAGTTATATTTTGGGAAGGACAATGATTCTGGTAGTGACAATTCAGTTCGGTTCGTCCTCGTTACATGCATTTTTCCTGTAATTGTTCCAGAATGAGCAGAATTATTAAAAGAAAATCTATAATGCCACTTCTGTTTTTCATTCCACCATTCACTTCATCTTCACGAAGTCATTTTGCGTCCTCCACTATCATTTCTCGTGACACTAGCAGTTTTGGGGTTATTCTGAACCCTGTGATGGAATAGGTGCGGAACCCGTGGATGCAGCTGTTAGAAAGATCAATGCGCGTGAGAACGGCGTGTGTCTCGCAGAGCAGCGCCGCAGCGCTCGCCCGCAGCAGGAGAAGTTCGTCATCGTGGAGCTGCCCGAGTCTCCCGGGGTGAACCTCCGGCGCCGCAACCGCATCGTGGCCGCCTACGAGAGGCGCAAGGCCCAGGCCGCCCTCGCGGGCCCGGACGCTCTCTCTCCGACTCCGACGGCCCCGACGCTCCCTACGCTCCCCGCTCGCTCCTTGGGCCCCGCTCGCTCCGGACGCGGCCCCGCGCATGCGCAAGAGCGCTCTCGCGGCGCAGGGCCTTGAGGCAGCGCTGCACGCGGGCGCCAGCGGAACCTCCTGCCACGTCGGTACAGAACATTCTCACTCAACAGCGTGGGAGTAGCTCTAATTACAAGGGGGTTGCAATGCCATTTGCAATGCCAATAATATCTGAATGTTGACAACCACGATTCGTCTGTTTTATTTCCTCGTGTTACACTTGTCTGGAAATTATGGTATGTTTATGTAGCGTGTCAACTACTGAATTATGCCACATTTTTACGACTCTTATGATTATGTGTGTACATTTAGTTTTAGGAATATGTGCCCTTATACACCCCACGTTTGATTGATTGAATTGATTGAATTGATTGAATAGGGTTTAGAGGGCGCTTCGACTACTGTGGTCATTTGCGCCCATGCTAGAGTATTTGGAGAAAAAAATATTCAGTGTTGCATATGTAACTTACTCACTGTTTAAAAGCATGTACATTGGCTAAAAAGAAGGCTTGAATTCTGCTTCAAGCATACATGTAGAAATGGCAGAAGGAAAATAGAAAAAGGGCGCGTAAAATTTATCTTAAAACGTAAAATTGGCTATGAAGGGGCCAAAAAACAACATAAAACATTGTTATCTTTCAAATAAAATTATATATTCTGCTTTCTCTCAAAAAACAAAAAAGTTTTGAGAGCGCAGAATCGTCATCCCCGAGCACCACTTGTAGCGAGTTGCCCAGGTCATGTTTTCGTCGACAGCCAACAAATTTCCTACAGTACAGCAGGACGTGTTCCATGGAAAGAACAGTCTTGCACGAGTCACAGATGGGAGGAGTTTCATTTCGAAGAATGAAACCGTGAGAAAAATGGCAATGTCCGATACGAAGACGGGTTAAAGTAACTTCCTCGAGCCTACAGGACCGTGATGAGGAGCGACAGGGATACACAGAATTCTTTATCGCACTTAGTTTGAAAGTGTTATTGTGCCACTCTGTTTGCCACGCTCTACGCACGGATCGTTTCAAGAAAGCCTGAACATCGGACAATGGCACAGAAGGGATGTCGATACGAGTTTTACGAGTCGCTGATTTCGCCGCCTGGTCGGCCAGTTCGTTCCCTCTGATACTCACGTGGCCTGGGACCCAACTAAGTACCAGGTCATAGCGGCGGGACAGAAGACGATGAATCAGGCTTTGAACGGATAACGTCAGGTAGTCTGACGAAGGACGGGAGACAGCTTGAAGAGAGCTGAGAGAATCAGAACAGATAACTACTCGCCGCAACGTCGCTGATTCAATGTATTTTAGGGCCTCAAAAATTGCATACATTTCGGCAGTGAATATACTGCACTTGGAGTGAAGCCGAAATGATTTGGTGGCCCTGATACAGTAAAAACCACATGCCATCGCGTCGCTCCACGATGAACCATCCGTGTATAAGAATAAATGATCCGGATAGGATTATCTCATATCCAGAAACTGCTTCTGGTAAACCAGAGGACTAGTAGTTTGTTTGGGCAGATTGGAGAGTCTGAACTCAATACTGGGAAGGAGGAATTTCCAAGAGGGAATCCGGTCACTTGTGAGTTTCACAGGGGGGGGGGGGGAAGTTCGACATTTAATTCCCGGAGAAGATTTCGTAATCTAATACCTGGGGGATGGGGTAACGATGTTCGAAGAATGTACGAGGACTCATACTTTGGGTGGATGATTATACGACGACAAGAGTGGTCAACCAGTCCCGACACTTTAGCCCCATAAGAGGCTAATAAAATATCTCGCCTTCGGCTCAGAGATGGTTCTCCAGTTTCGGCCAAGAGGCATTCGATGCGACTCGTGCGGTAGGCGCCTGTACTAATTCTTATACCCGCGTTGTGAATGGTATTTAATGGCCGGAGGGTTGATGGTGACGCTGACCCATATACAATACATCCATAATCCAAAATAGAGCGGATGAGGTTTCTGTACAAACGCAAGAGACACACTCGGTCTGCTCCCCAAGAGCTGCCTGTAAGGGTGCGGAGGAGGTTCAGAGGTGAGACACATCGGCTTTTCAGTTTACGTATATGATTTCGCCAAGTTAGGCTCTTATCGAAAGTAAGCCCAAGGAATGTTGCAGAGTCCACAAAAGGTAAAATATGGCTTCCAAGAATAAGATCGGGGTGGTTATGGAGATGATGAATCCTGCAGAAGTGCATACAGTTAGTTTTTGATGTGGAGAATTTGAAACCTGTTGCATCACTCCATTCCTGCAATTTGTTGAGGACAATTTGTAATTGTCTCTCTATCACTTGAATACTCTTGGAAGAGCAGAAAATGGCAAAGTCGTCAACGAAGAGCGATGCTTTCACCGGCTCTCGGATTATCGACGCTATACTATTGATAGCAATGGCAAACAGAGTGACACTCAGAATTGAGCCCTGAGGGACTCCGTTTTCTAAATGGTGGCTGGCGGATACCCTGTCACTAAGGCGAACGCGGAAGTATCTCGAGGAAAGAAAGGCCACTAAAAAAAGGGGGAGTCGGCCCTTAAGACCCCAAGAATGGATGGTGCGAAGAATGCCGTACCTTCAGGTACCATATGCTTCAGTATCATATGCTTTCTCTATATCGAAGAAAATTGCTGCCAGGTGTTGACGTAGCACGAAAGCAGTGGAGATCTGTGTGGTAAGGGTGACAAGGTGGTCCATGGTTGACCTGTTCTTCCTGAAACCACATTGGATGGGTGTAAGTAGGTTTCTCTGTTCCAGGTGCCAGACCAAACGCGTGTTCACCATTCGCTCCAGAAGTTTGCATATACAGCTTGTGAGCGAGATTGGGCGGTAGGTTGACGGCTTTGTCCTGTCCTTTCCTTCTTTAGGAATAGGAATAATAATCGCCTCGCGCCAGGTCCTAGGAAAGGTATGTTCCATCCAAATCTTGTTGAAGATACGGAGGAGAAATAGACGTGCCTCTTCCGGCAGGTGTTTTAACATTTGGTTGTGTATCTGGTCTGGTCCTGGAGCAGAATCTTTCCCACGGGCGAGCGCACAGGAAAATTCATCCATGGAGAAAGGGGCGTTATAATCTTCCTCCAGGCAAGTTGAGAAGTCCAATCTGCATTTCTCCATTCTACTCTTCGTTTTCAAGAAGCTAGGGGAGTAGTGTAAGGAACTGGAGGTATTTTCATAATGACAAGCCAATTCCTCAACTACTTCTTCTGGAGAAGTAATAAGATTTCCAGGTGAAGTAGGAGGTAAGGTTTCCAGGTGGAGAAGTAATAAGAAGTCCTGGGACAGATGGTGGGGAAAATCTTCCTCCGATCTGTCGGATCTTTTGCCATACTACTTTAGGCGGGGTATGGCAAGAAAGAGAAGAAATAAAGACTCTCCAGGAAGCGGTCTTATTTCCCCGTATTACTAATCTGGCTCTGGCCCGCTTTCTTTTGAAATCGATCAGGTTTGATGCGGTGGGGAACCTATTGAGCCTCGCGAGTGCTTGCTTTCGGTCACGCACCGCGGTGGCACAGTCAGCATTCCACCAAGGCACAGGGACGCGTCGTGGCCGACACGTAGACTTCGGGATTGCAATGGTGGCTGCGCGAAGAAGAGCGTCGGTGAATTGGGCCACCAAGGTATCGATATTATTTGAAAAGTGGTCTGGTATTATAATTTTCTCGCTGAATATATCCCGTCGGCTCTATGGAATAGCCAGCGAGGAGGGTGGATGACGTCTAAATTAGGGACATTAAAGTGGACCAAAGTGGGAAAATGGTCACTCCCATGTATCAATATTTTCGAGGATAGAACCTCTCGGGCAGGTCCTCGTGCCACCTCAGAGGGGATTGTGGGCATTAAAATCCCCCGCAATAAGAAAGGGGCGGGCAACTGAGAAAAAAACATCTTCGAGTTCCTCTTGTGACAAGACTTGGCCAGGGGTAATGTATATACTACACACCGTAAAAGGGAAGGATGGTAGGTGTACCCGAACGCAAACTGTTTGGAGGTCGGTTCGAACGTTGTGTTCCTCAGAGAACAGGGAGTCGCGGATGAGTACCGCGACGCCGCCGTGAGCACGAAGTCCGTCGTCTTGATCGAACCGATAGATGTTAAATCCGCAAAGAGACAGGGGTGATGAGGGAGAAGATGAGTTTCCTGAAGACAGACTATAAATGGTTTGTGGCGAGAAATTATTAATCTTAATTCTTCTGAGTGAGCACGAAGACCATTTAAGTTCCATGAGAGAGCCATTATTAGGAATTATTTCTTTGGTTGCTTTTTTTCTTTCTCACCTTCTGAATGGTTGTAGAGGAACTCTCGTGGGGTTTCTCATCAACTGCAGTCATCCTGACTGCTGCTGGATATGGGCGCCTGTGTCGGGGGATTTCCCGACTTTTGGCCACGGGTGACCGAGATCTACAAGGGCTGGAGGATCGTCCGATGTGATTCTCGGAAACAGAAAGAGGTGGACGGGATTTGGATGACGTATTTTTCCTGGGAGGCGGTGTCTGCTTAAGATCGATTTCAGTAGAAGTCTCAGTGGAAGTGGTCGATGTCTGGTGGAGTTTTTGAACAGGTTTTTTGTACTTTGTGGGGATGATACTTTTCCCACATTGGATACACGCCGAATCTTCGGGGAAGTCTATCGACGACACCTGACAACTAAAGTGCGAAACTACCGCTGGGGTACAGTGAGTTTGACAACTCGCTGTTACCCCCGGGGACTTAGGTTTTACAGCACTGGAAAAAGATCGTGATAGGTCCACTGGATTCCTGATTTGGAACCTACGCTTAGCCTCAGGGAAGGAAACCTTTTCGGTTACTCTTATTTTTTGGATTTCCCTTTCCCGGAGAAACGTGGGACACTGGTTGTCGTTGGCTGGGTGATCGTCTTCGCAATTCACACAGTGCGGTGGCTTGTCGAAGGGTTGTGGGTCGTGAACTGATGATCCGCACTTCCCGCAAACCGCGTTTACGGACATATATCGCTGCTGGGTATGCCCAAACCTTTGGCACTTGAAGTAGCGCAAAGGGTTCGGCACATACTGCCGCACACGGAGGTTGTAGAAAGCGGTAACGATCTTTTCCGGGAGGGATGGTCGGTCAAAAGTAAGGATCAGGGTAGAAGTAGGGATCACTTTCCCCTGCTCCTTCCTTCCGATCCTGTACACCTCAGTCACGCCAAAGGTCTTAAAAAAGTTTAGAAGATCTTCCTGCGTTTCTGTAGCAAAGTCCTCGTGATTTACTACGCCTTTGCACAGGCTCAAGGTGGGATGAACCGTGACTACTAGCTGGAGGCCGGCAATCTGCTTTGTATTTTTAATTTTTCCAATTTGCTCGTCGGTACGTGCTTCAAAAAGAATCGTTCCATTCCTCTGTCGCACGACCGCTTGGAGCTTCCCGTAAGCCTCTTTTATGGCTCGCGCCAGACGGACAGCACTTACAGTTTTAAAAGTTTTACCTTCCTCGGCACATACCATGAGGAGGAAACGAGGCTTCTTGGGTCGATCTTCTTCCCTAGAAAAGAAACTATTCAAGTCGATGGTTCTCTCGGCACATCTCTTCCTTGCGGAAGAGGGCGGGGGGAAATGTGAAGTATCCATAAAGATGGAATAGGTTCATCCTCGTGGTCCCCACCCACCACGGAGCCCAACAAGGGGACACTCCATCGGAGTGCCAGGGTTGCCACGGAGATATAGTGGGGGAATAACACAGCGCTGCACCGCCGTGGATCCCCCCGCTCACCCTGGAGTTCAGTACAAGACCTAGTCCGAGCCGACTGATCGGGAGTGGGTTAGCTCCCGACCGCCCGTCTAGAAGAGTCCGGGGCCAAAGCGAGTGTGTTGGAACCTACAAGGAATGTTCCCCAAAATACGTAATGAACGTACCCCTTAGTGCAAGGCGAACAGTAGCACTAGGACTAGATAAGGAAACAAACAGGTCCCTCAACTGCCAGGACACACATTCCCTCCGACACGGGTCGCCATGCACGGCAAACACATGGGTGAGCGTTCAGCATACAGAGAAGACCAGTGAAGAAGAAAAAGGAGTGAAAAGAACGTACATGACATGAAATGAGAAGCAAGAGGATGAAAAAAATGGAGAAAGGAAGAGCCTTCTCTGCATCCCCCCGTCAGGACGTGGACCAACCCACCTCCACGGGACCCCATGTTTGACCACATCTTTAACTGAACTGAGCGACTCAATGTACCAATGGAGAGAATGTGTTTGTAGGCCCTTGCGCAGCTTTCGCCAAAAGAGCACGCGTAAGGCCCTTACCCTCTCCTCCCCTCGCCCTCGCCCGGACTGCGTCCTCCGCCGCTCCCTGAGCGCTCACAAGACCAGAGTAGCCGCCGCGCAGTGCTCTACGAACATCGAGACACTTCCAGTTTTCGCTTACTCCCTTCACTCACTCTGCTCTGCAGGGTCTCTTCCTCTGATACATGAGGCACATACAAAATGTATCGTCAAATTAGCACACGTAAGGACTTTGTCTATTATTTTATATGAAATCTGCATAAAAATATAAAATTCTTGTAAATGAATTACTGCAAATGACAAAATATATCCGGGAGTATTATTGAAAATTCCGCGACTGCAATGGTAGTATCTTTGTTTTGTCTTAAATATTATAATAAAGATAAACACGAATATCACAGTTTTTTATGGTGTAAACTACGATAACTAGTAAGTAGTCGGAAAAGGTTACATAGTACAATAGAAAAATTCTGTAACGCTAAAAACGAACGTTGACGGAAGTACATTTCGGAGAAATACATGACTTTTTTCTTCATGACAATGAATGCCCTAAGACTACAACAACTACTACTACTTTTGTATTTATTTCTTGTAGAGTTTTTAAAATGATAGTTCTTTTCCCGAAATGTTGTGCCCAATTGTAACAATGTTCCAAAAATTAACCAAACTAAACTATCCCAAAACGACTACAATTTTTTGTTTTAAAATTTGGAGAAGAATGTAGAACGAAACACTAAATTCTATAATAAAAGTGCTATTTTCTTCAAATGTTTTGAATTAAAAAAATAATTTTTCCCTTAATGAAATCTGTTTCTTAAAGATAGATTTTAAAATAAATGTATATACAATTTTTCGTAAATTTGAGTACTTTTTGAGTAATTTTGCGTGAAAATATGGACGAGAAAGTACGTTTTATTTTATCATCACTAGTTTTTCTAAGAAATGGTCTCATGAATAATAATATTCACATACTGGAAGTCTCATTTCAATTAAACTATTATTCCTTTAAAACAAATGGTAGATACGTGAAAATATAAAGTTATTATCAAAAAAATTAGAGAATCAAAACTTAAACTACCAAGTCGATTGAAATGTTCTGTAATTATTTGTGTTTTCATAAGTTTTTGTCGGTAGTGTTTTCGAATTTTAATAAAAACTAGCTAAACCCGCAACTTCGTTTGTATATAGTTTTGAATTCATTTAGACACTCTAATTAAAAAAGTAGAAATAGAGTTTCAAAATAATTATTTGACAATTTTTGAAACCCATTATTGTGCAAAAAATTCTAAAAATAACACATTTATATGGAATTAAGACTCTTCTTTACCAAAATTATTGCGCCGTGCAAAAACAGTGGCAAATTGTTATGTCACTAACCACTATAGTAATTGTATTGAATGGACTTTTGTTGACGACAGACTTTATTAATTTCGGCATTGCGTGGAGCTTTTTCTGACATGGTATCATCTCGAAACTGCCACGAATGTTAGTCCAATGGACTGATAACTGAGGCCAGATAACTGAGTTCGATTTTAGGATATTGCTCACCAGTGTTTGGTACATTCTGATTAATTCACGAAAACAGACATGTTGAAAAATCCACAGGACTTAAACAACTTTTTGCTTCACGAGACTTATACAATGAGGAAGATTTACTTGACGAGGATTTAAACAATGTTCAAGCATTTTTAAAAGTTTGGTGAAGAGATGTTTTCAAGTAAATAGGAAAAGTATTAGAAGGACCTACGAAGATCCTACGGACATTTGGTCAGAGAACAAGTAGGTAACAGGCCTGTAGCTATGTCACATGTATTTCATTTTCCCCGCGGTTTAGAGGCAACTCCTCAACTGAACGCGCCCCAGCTTTCCACTGAACGCAGCCCTTCCTCGTTTGAAGCGTTCATTGCACCTTGCCGCCCACGCATATCAAATGCATTGTCGGAATCGGAAGTTGACAGACGTTTATCGAGTGCGTTCTAATGGGACTCAACCTTCACAACCGGTTCTCTTTCTGAATGGGTGCCCCATTGACTGCAGGTGGATGTGCGCGTACAGACCCTCGCAATTTTGATTAATGGTGCCTTTGAAACGGAATATTGCCGCTAACAAGCCACCCTAGTTGGAGCGTCCTTTGTGGGCTCGAATAAAGCCATTTCCACAATAACAAGTGATTTCGGAACGCTTTATTATCGTTTTATATGGACGCAGTCATCTAACAGAGAATGCCTACTCCAATTCAATTCTACTAGAACATTTCACATGGAACGGGCTTTAGTGAACACATGTTAATTTAACTCAAAGTTCTTTCGCCAATTGACGAATCAAATGTCGTTATAAGCACCACGAGAGAGATGTATGGGTACTTTCTAGTTTAATGGGACAAACAATATTTGCTAAATCTTCCTTTTTACTTTTTAAAAAAGTGCCTGTTGTATTGATATGTAAAAATGGGAAGTTAAGAGCATCAGAGGGGTAAGGTTTTGGATTCCGTAATTTTATTTTCGATACAAATCCATTTACATTTTGAAAATAGATAAAGCTTATATTTCTCGTCATAACTCTCGACGATTAAACAGTGAGTTTTGCCACAGAGAGAATAAATAAATGACCTTTTCCTCATTAAGGGTTGCGATTCGAGCTATTCGATTGTCCCTTATACTTCACAAATATTTATATACAATTCCAATTTCTCATTTCCACTGGATTTTCTAAATCAATAGTTTAAAAATACATATACAATTTGGGATATTAGATTGACTGGAACACCTGAAACAAAGGCAAATCAGTGAGAAAACATTTTAATTTCTTGTCTCTAGTTCAAGAACATTCGAATAACTTTGAAATAAATCGCGAGCTTTATTCTCTGGGGGATTTTACTGACTCAAGGCCACAATAAACAAAATTTAGTACAAAGATGGCTAGCAGGTTCGTATCAGCTGCTTCAAGAGAAGAGAGAGAATCGATCTACTAAAAGCACAGTCATTTCAGTAGCTTACGCTACACACATGTCTTATTTAACTTTACCAATTGCAACTCACGATACGTATATACTGAGACTCTTTAATGAAACTTTATAATATTCTCTCGTGGCTTCGCTGATCTCATATAGTGAGATGCAATCGCTATACCGACGCTCTAAACTCTATCCTTCAGCACATCTGCACGCTCACTGTCATTTTGCCCTTGCGTGAGGTATTTCATGCGCACGGACACCGAATCTGTACTCGCAATTGAACGGGTGCACTGCAACTCTTTCTAGCTTTTGTGAATGACCTGCCAGACAATTTAATTTCAAAGGTACGACTATTTGCAGATGACTGTATATTATATCGAGTTATTCATTCAAAAGTAGATGAGGATATTTTGCAGGATGATCTACATAGATTACATCTCTGGGCGGAAAAAAATAGCATGACAATAAATAGTTCGAAAAGCAAAACCATTACGTTTGGTAGGGGCCGCAAGTATACTGAAACTCAATACCGTTTAGGCAACGAGAATATTCCAAGAGTCGTGTCTTGTAAGTATCTGGGAATAATTTTTGATAGCAAATTGAGTTGGGAAGATCAGGTAAACTTTGTCGTGGGGAAAGCGTGGAAATCTTTGCATTTTACTATGCGAATACTAAAAAAGAGTACTGCGAAAGCAAGAGAATTAGCTTATATATCTCTAGTTCGCCCATTAATGGAATACGGGACGGTTTGTTGGGACCCTTATAGAATATCACAAAAGGAATATTTGAATAGAGTACAGAGAAGAGCATGTAAATTTATTTTCCGAAGCAATAGGAAGAAAGTAGAGTGGGAGTCATTAGAAATCAGGAGGGTTAAGGAAAGACTCTGTGCTTTGTACAAAGCGTATGTCGGTTATCCAGCTTGGAAAGATATCCACATCCGGCTCAGTAGACCCACGTATTTTAGTAGAGGGGATCACAAGCACAAAATACAGTTCAGGCCACAGAGAACAGATGTTGGAAAATTTTCCTTTACAAATAGATCTATAACGGACTGGAATAAGTTGCCTGCGACAGCCTTGGAACCCTTTCCTCTAGGTCTTCAGAGATTTAAAAGTAAATTAACTAATGATATTTGTAAATTTTATTAGTTAGTAAGTTATGTTCATTAGAATTATTTATTATTATTAGTAATTATTGTAACCATTATTAGTACTGTGATAATTATTAGATGCGTTGGTTTATAGTATTCATATTAACGTGTGGTGACGTGTTGTGAAGTGTGGTGCTATATAGAAGTAGAAAGAGAAGTGAAGTGAAGTGAAGTGAAGTGGAGTGTAGTGTATAAAAGTCGTATATGTTAGTATAAAGTATCTGTACAGGACCACCATAATTGATAGAATTAGTAGTAATAATGCGGGTATTGTTATTAATGCATTTTTTGTTAATATTGTTATCTTATTATTATCTTATTATTATTATTATGATTATTATTGTCTTAAAATAATTTTAAGTTACATTGTATTTAATTCATAATTATAATATGTAGATATAATATGTAAATTTTAGTGTTCCGCCACCAGGTTGTATAAACCTACCTGCGGAAATAATAAATATCTATCTATCTATCTAACTAACGCGCTCAAAGAAACGCACTGGAACGCGATGAACAAAAAAACAGTTCAAGAAACGTTTGATTAGAACAAGGGTTCTCTGGAACAAGGCTGCCCAAATTATCAATTGATCGTTAAAAATCTTCATCAAAATGAACACACTTACTCTTTGGGATTTCAAAAGCATTTCGGTGTTCAAGTACAAAAAAAAATTAGTGTAGTAGATATGTAAGCAATTTGGACTAATACGTTTCTGCTATGTCGATTTTTAGCAGTTACATAAAGCGAAAAACTATACTTGGCAACTAGAGTCCGTATAACGTCGTAAGGCACCTGATCAATGGCTTAAGGATATCTTCTTACGGCTGGCGCTAAAACTATTTATTAATCAGGTGACTTACGACGTTATACGGTCGAAAGGCACAACTCTCAAAAGAGCTTTAGCAATTATGACATTGTGACATATCTTATAACAAAAGCGCTAAAGAAGCTGCTTAATATATCAAAGAGTGTAGGCAAGTGGTGAGACGTTGGAACCACGATACGAGTGGAGTGAACAAATCTCCATAAAGCAAGATTTTGTGGCCCTGCATGATGAGTATGCACTTTGGGAATTTGAATCGGCTTTTCTTGAGAATGTAGGGAATATCTAATAACAGTGTTTTGTCATTTGATAACATGTCATTTGATAAGTAAGACATAACCTAACACGAAGATTTGTTTTCAACATCTTTTTCGCGAATTTCCTACTTGATACCTTTCTAACATTTTCCGTTAATACTTGGCAGTGTTGTGGAGTTGGTAAGAAAGTAGTCTCACATTAGAGAAACAGTTTATTAGAGTCGTAAAATACAACGTTTCCTGCTTTTAGGCGGCCATTTTGCCGTTTGTAAGGTGACCAGACTCCCACAGTCATATACTATTTATGAGGGTATAAGTTTGCGCCTTAGGCAGAAGATAAGACGTTATTACTTCACGATACGTCACGTGATTGTTAGTGCGTAGCGTCGCTACTTTAGTCATAGCGGTAAAACTCCTTCACGAGGCGCGCCCCGGCAGACACAACCGACGCAGCCGCCCCTTGCCGCAAGTCCCAGCGCGGTTAAAAATCTCTGACAGGACGAGGTGGCTCAGTGCATCAGCTGATGTCACTGTAGTGCCTCTGACCGGAAGGTCCTAGGTTCGAGTCCCAACGGTGGCAGGATTTTCGACACTACCTTGTTAGTTAGGTCGAATTCAATAGTCTGGAGGAGAATTCTAGCGGTCGGCTGCTCTGATCGGTGGTTTTCCGTAGTTTCTCCGATCAAAATCAGGTGAGTATTGGAGCGTGCGAGATCTTTCTTTCTTCTTTGTCTTCTTCCCTGTCCTATCCTTACTCCTTACACACACACACACACACACACGCACTAATATGCACTGCACTACCACACATACCAGAAGACCGATCGGGGTCTTAGAGCTTGTCTCGATGTTGGGGCGATGTGCCCTGGTGGAAAATACCTGGTTGGAGAAAACCCCACTAGTCAATGGTAGATCGGCGCCGGATATCACCGGGAAGATCACAGCCACCTCCCTCGGAAAAACTTGCCCTACACTTACGGGACTAATGACCTCAGTAGTTGACGCGCCCGGAATCACTAACAATGAATCAATCATCAGTGGAGGTGTCGGTGGAACGCAGTGGCCCGTCGCGGGGACGCGATTCTTTCTCTCGTGTTTTGCCGCAAAGTCGATTCGAGAGTCATCTTAGCCAAAAAATGCAAATTTTATAGGAGAGACAAAAGGTTCCTCATTTGAAAAATGTCAAATTCATATTAATATTTAACGATAATGCAAACTAATAATTTTTAATACTGTGTACTGCAGTGAATCTCCTCGACATCTGCACAGCGCAACAGACCCCTCTGTCACGCCAAATCATTCTCACGAGGCACAGCGCACTACTCTGTCGAATTGGCACGCCCGCGGCCGCGCCTCGCCACCATCCGTCCCCACTCAGGGCCTCCCTGACACAAATCTCATCCCAGGACTTCATGAGCCCCTCTCCCAACGAAGGCAGAAACCCTCTGTTAACGCAGCGAATATAGTTTCATATTCAGATTCAGATTGGGAGAGTTATAAATTAGGTTACGGGGAAACGAACGTTCTGGCCAATGCTCGCTCGCTCGATCTCTGGAAAGACACAATGTACCCCTCTTGTTACAAGATAATAGGAAGAAATAAGCAATCACTGAACAAATCGTTCACCTTTTTACCTCCTCCTCACGTGAAATCAATCTCATTTTGTTACTTTGTATTGCACCAATTTTCGCTGGCGACTTTCAGCCCGGTTCCCGCTTAAAAGCGGTTATTCCTTGAAAGAAAACAGTAGAGGGGCGGCACTAGTTCCAACTTTGAGAGCTTAACCTGTTCTCATGGAACTTTAATGCACGCTTACTGAAGCCCGTTCCCTGGGCGGAGCAACTACTGTGAAGTGCCTGGTTCGGCGTTTGCATTTGGCGACAATGCTGTCATGGGTTAAAAACGGAGATCTAGTGTATCTAAATAATCTTCTATGTACCAGCGTGCTTGGCATCGGAACCCGGTAGGAGCTGTCCCCTGGCGAAGGGAGATGAACTAACAAGTAGCCCGCCAGGTCAAATGCAAGACGTCGAAAGGCAAAGAACACAAAGAAGTTTATATACCCGCTCTTTTCGCAGCTAGAACGCGGTTTTGGAGGGAATTTTTCATAAGTCCGACGCGGTATGTTTAAAATGCAAATTCTGAGCTGATAATAAAGACCAAAGATTGTTATTAAAAACCAATCTCCCGCCACGGCGCCAAATTTGAATCATTTTTTATGCCAATATGCCAACACCCTCCTACCACCGCACTTTATCCCTTCTTCTCGGGGATTGTCAAATATATTACCGGAACAGTCGAGTTAAGGAATTCGGTAGCACTCGACCCGCTTATCCCTGGGGGACATCATAAAAGCATGAGGAAGGCAGCGGACAGCGTGTTGCTGCGCGCTACTTCGCAAAAGCCATATGCGCCCGCGATAGCACAAAGGCCGACCAATTAAAAGCATAGTTAAGGTCGCAAAGGGGAGGGATAGACTTGGGTCAATTGACCAAGAAGACCCATGGAAGAATCCAGAAGCCAGACGAACGATCCAATCAGAGGCAAAACATCACACACGTGACAGCACAGAATCTTCCAAACAGGGTGGGAATAAGAAAGTGGAGGAGCAATAGGCAGAGAGAAGCGTGAGGCACTTGATTAGAAAGAATGAACCTGAGCATTTGTTTCAAAGACTGAACTTGAGAAGTTGATGTCAAACTACTGACATGAGAACTTGATTTAATTGACTTGAAACGAAAACTCCGAAGGAGAGGAGACTGAGTCGATTAACGACGGGGCCAGCTCTGAAACACCGTGTGACATGGCCAGTACCTGCCGGCCTAATTAATCAGATCGTCCATTGCACCTTTAACTAGAATTAATTGTGACGGATCAGACACCCTAAAGTATCCAAGGGGTGTGAAGTCCGCCTAACGGCTGCATAACGCAAGGGGTGAGGTGTGACGACCTCCTCTTGCGCATCGTCATCGTGACCCGTCGCCCCGAGAATGGGCAGCTGCTGACGTCCCAGGCGCGTGCAACGGGAGCACGAGATTCTTCTTGCTGTGTGCGAGGCTTCTTCAGCCGCACTTCGTCGGGACCCCACAGTCGGAACTGACCGGTAACTGCCCGCGAGCGTGCAATCACATCGAAGTGAGATAATGAAATCATCACCATCATCTTTGTGTATTTCGCCTATCATTAATTAAATAACAGTTTTGGACTGGAGATTGTTAAATTGAGAGAGTAATTTCAATTGTATCAGAGATATTTCTGTTTGATAAACGTGTTCCCACGACTTCGACGGGTTGCACTTCAACAAAGTACCATCTTTGTGTATTATTCCAATAAATAGTTTACATAATGCATTCTGTCGACCCAAAACTCCTCAACCCTGCGGTTCTCAATGCCGGAGCCGGATGGCAGGTAAGATGCCCCCTTGGCGCCCATTAAACAAATATAGCGTGTGTGTCCTGCTATTTGCAACTCACAGGCCCATTCCACGTGTGACATTACCCCCACTTTTGTAGTGGCGTGTTAATTCATTACAATACACGGTAACATCAACTATCGTATTGGTAACATCAATTTCCAATGCCATCATTACAATTGCACATTTTCCCTGTCAATGGAACTACATTTTTAGTTTTCTTTGAAAATATTCTCCTGAAGCGGATATTTCCAATCTTAGCAGAATTGATGTTAAGTAATGTAATGGAAGTAATTGATATGCAGTAATGTAAAAACTGTATATTTTTTAATTGATGTTACTAAGGAAAGAGTTTTCTTTTGCTCATGAATTACAAACTATAACACATGATACCTCATCTTACTGCCTATTTCGTATTTTATAGCAATTTCTGGGTTTAATTTATGAGAGACAGTAATGAATGCATTGAAAAGAAAAACGTTTAAAATTTGGTCCAAATCAATCATAACAATATTTGCGATATCGCAAATAGCAATAGCTCAGCATTGCATGACGCAATAATTGAAATGTTTCAACATTAGGATACATTTTGTATTGTGATATACCAAATGCGAGAGGGCATTCGAAATTGAATAATTTGAGACTTTAATGCTAATTTAAATTAGAATTAGGCACCGTAGTAAAAGGTTGCTAGGGATAACACCGATGTTTAACATGTCACGATATTTGGTAAACGGGCACCATAGTAACACAGGTAAACAATTTCATGAGCCCGTGGATGTAACGTAGAATCAGTCGAAAGATGCGTGTGTAAGAGTGGAAATTTCGCCCAAGAGTGCACCTTAGAGGAGTGAATACATAATAAGAATCCGTTGGTAGGGAATGTAAAACAGAATTTTGTATAACAATGAACACGAGTTTTCCTGGATTGAAGAACGAAAAAATTAGTTAGTTGGAGCTCAGATTTCATAGCGAGAGAATCATTTCTGAATTAGAGGGTGCGTGTCCGAGTTCAGACTTGGTTTATTTTTTTGTGATCGAAAGTAGAGTCTTATAAAAATTTCGGAGTACAGTTCGGGACTTTAACTTTTTTCTCCCGCGAGTGAAAGTGGATGATAGAAACATTTTGGTGAAACCGTGCATTGACTTGGAGTATTTTCTTACCGATAGGGAGGAACTTTTAAGAAAATTGCCAACTTTAATTAGTTTTCATCAGTGACGAAGGTGAAGCACCAAGCTAAATGAACTTGTAATTATTTTGCCGAACAAGTGCTGACGGTGATATGGGAGGCTAGTACATTATGTGAATGGGAGTGACTTCGTGGCGTGCCGGAAGACACAAGATAGAAGGGATCAAGATTGGTCGAAGGTGATGATGTGGGGATACGCGGCGTCCGAGCGAAGCATCCAATGATACAATGGGAAAAGAGCTCAGGTTAACGTTTGTACGAACAATTATTTTATTTCTCATTGTCATGACCAAATCTAATAATTTTCAGAGGATGTTGTTTTGATTTAAATCAAATCTTTTTAATAAATAAAATTATAATAAATTCATACTGTTCTAGTGCGAAAGAAAGTACAAAAAAACTGGGTATTATTGTGCAATCTGGCATATCATCATTAAAAAAAACACTTTCAGGTTTTGTCGTTTTCCGTATGGAAGCGAGTCTACAGGGGGCTTATTGGGGTCGAACGATGAGGTAAGCCGAATTGTGCCCCTTGCATATTCGAACGGTTTCAATATGACCATCCAATTGTTATGGTTTTCATCTAGTTGAGCAAGCAACTTAATTCAAACTTCTCAATTTCGAATCCGATTATAACGTAACCTCTGTAATGGGGACATTGTAAAAAGTGAGCCAACTTCAATGCAGTCCGCATACCACCCTTCAATCTAAGGCACTAATGCATAGCTCGAGAAATTGTCGATAGAACGTGTTCTCAGTGGCGGGGTCGATGGCAGCGCCCGGGCTGTTCGTGAGGGCGGCAAGCGCGCAGAACGCGCACTCGCAACGATAAGGTCTCGCCGGCGGGTGTGAATGGGGCAACGGAACGATAGGAGAGCCATTAGGAAGCCAATGGTCGCTAGCGACTAGGACGAGCGGAAGCGTGAAAAGAGAAAAACTAGTGGTGCTAAACACAGCACGTACCGTCTCGTCCGTATATTCACGCAAAATTACGTGACCTTACTCCTCAAGTATTCAAATTCTATGACCTTACTTCAAAATCTATCTTTAAGGAACAGATTTAATTAAGGAAAAATCTCCATCTTCATAATCAGTTGGAGATTAATGTATTGTAATAGTAGATAATCAGTATTGCGCAGTACGCGGCCTTTTTATTAAGGTGCTCCCGCATTCGTACAGATATCAGAGAAAGTTCGGAAAAGTACTCGGACTGACGAGAGCAGTCGACCCACATAATTATTCCGACACATGGGGCGAAATATGTTGATGGGCTGATGTCCCGGTATAATGGAGTCATACGTTCCAGTATTTATTTTGGGTCATTACAATGGAGAATTACACCAATGTATTTATTTTAGTCCAATAATGGTGTATATCTACTGCCATCTTAAATAATAAAATGTTTTTACAGAGTTATCAGATCGTGTCGGTTGACTGATCTGGGTAAGATGAACGTTTGTAACAGCGAACATAGGAGCCGACGTTCAATATTTATACATTGTTATTAATCTTATGAATATAAGCAAACAATTACATACTGTTTAATGATTAAACTTATTCATATGAAACAGAAGTTCTTAAGTTTTGTTTATGATCACAACACAAAAGCTCTTTAGTGTAGTTTGTTATTAAAAAATGAAGATAAAAATATGTTTTTCGTGAGGGCAAGAAATCGATTTAATAGATGACAATACGAAAGAAAATCTTGAAACGTAGATGAGAGACAATTGATTTGAGCTGCAGAATGGACGTCGCAAGGGACATCGATAGTTAAGAGATAAGCTACTAAAGCCAAGAGGAGAGCGAGCAACATGAAGAGATGCCCGCCAGCAACGTGATATGCGGAGTGAGGTGTTAAAGCGCGTCATTACGACTGGCGCAGCGCCGTGATGGCCGCAGGTGAGTGGCCTGCGGATAAGCCGGTGTGCCACGGGCGGCGAGGGCGGAGGGGGCGGCAAGGGCGGAGGGGGTGGCGAGGGCGGAGGGGGTGACGAGGGCGGAGGGGGCGGCAAGGGCGGAGGGGGTGGCGAGGGCGGAGGGGGTGACGAGGGCGGAGGGGGCGGCGAGGGTGGAGGGGGCGGCGAGGGCGGAGGGGGCGGCGAGGGCGGAGGGGGCGGCGAGGGCGGAGGAGGCGGCGAGGGCGGTGGGGGCGGCGAGGGCGGATGGGGTGGCGAGGGTGGATGGGGCGTAGAGGGCAGAGGGGGCGGCGAGAGTGGAGGGGTGGCCAGGGCGGAGGGGGCGAGGGTGGGGGGGCGGCGGGGACGGCGGCAGAGGGGGCCGTGCGCCTGCGGTGCACCACTGCCCCAAACGACGCAGCGCGACTGCAGCTGGGCACGGCCAGAACGTCAGAGAGGCAAAGAAAGGGGTACAGTGAGAGGTGCTGCTAAATGGAGGAGAGAGGGGAAATATGGGAGAGTGGGGTTGAGCAAAATGGATAAGGTGAATCGGTTTGAAACCGAGCTCGAGCACGTAGGGACACGGCTAATGGGGCCAAGGCGCGTCAGGGAGGATCGTAGAAGGTCAGAGCGTAGAAGGAGAGGATGGCGAGGGAAGACACGGGTCGGAGCGTGGGAGGGGTGTGGGGGAAGGGCGAGGAAGCGGGGAGTGGCGCGGTGTGGAATTGACACGTCGGGTCAGGATGGGATAAGGGCGGAACACGAAAGAGGCAGGATGGGACGTGAGCGGAGTGGACTTAGGAGTGAGTGAGGGACGTAGAGAGGAGTTGGGTGCAGCAGGTCGAGGGCAGGGGGGCATTGCAAAAGGCGGTTTAGAATGGGATGAGGCCAGGGCCGAAATGGATAGGGAACAAGTGGGTATGAGCAAGAGTTGTGTGGGGCAGTTATGGAGAGGACCGTGCATGAGAAGGGAGTGAGTAATAAAGGGTTGAGTGCGGGACAGAAACGATGGGCAGAGCAATGTTGGATGGTGTAGGTGGACACGAGAACCGAACATAGAAGAGGTCGTGGCGGATTGGGATGAGGGCGGGGCCGAAGGGTGCGGGGAGGAATGTGAGCGGGCAAGAGCAGGGTGAGGTTAGATAGGGCAAGTAGAAGCAGTGGCAGGACATAGGAGGAGTTGGGTCAGATGCCGATGAGGGCAGGGCCGAATGGGGTAGGGGTTGGGGACGCGAGCAGCCAGGAAAACGCAGGGCAGGATGGGTAGGGTAGGTCGAGACGAGGGCGCGGCTGGAGAAGGGCCGGGTGAGAATGGGAAGACAGTGAAGCCCAGAGGTGCAGGGATGAATGTGAGCGGGCAAGGGCAGGGCGATCTTGCGTGGGGCAAGTCGTGGCAAGGGCAGAGCACGGGAGGGGTTGGTTCAGAATGGCAAGAGGGCGGGGTGGAGAGGTCCAGTTAGCAATAAGTTACCTTATTCAAATCTATGGTGTATACCATAGAATCATCGTCTCTGAACAAATATTAAATGTATAATTTTATTTTCCACCATTAAGAAGATTTGTTATATTTTTGTTTAATGGAAAAAGTAAAATCCATCGCAATATCATGCACGATTTGTGGACAATTTTCCACAACCAGTTGTTCTTGTATTAACTAATGCTACTCCTCATCATCGGAATTTCAGCTGTAGGAGCGAGGTATGGCTGCCGGCGGTTGATCCCGTAGACGCCTTACCCTGCCGCCTCCAGTGGCGGATTCAGGGGCGGGGGATGGGGGACATGCCCACCCTGAAAGGCTAGAGTTTTCGTTTGTTACCTTCTCTTATTTGACAAAATTGATTTAAATATTTAGTTGTGTTAGAATCATGTAATTATTTAAACAATATTGTGTAGTGCCATGTATACACTACAAAAGCAATACACTAATAAATATATTAAATTAAATAAAAAAAATAAATATACTTATTTTCTAACAAAAAGCATGGTGTCCCTCTCTCGAAATGTTTGAATTGAAGCCGTATTTTACGTGGCGAGACTTAGGCCAGGAGGTCTGATCTTACGTCTGACCACGCAAATTTTGCTACGCTCTTTTCAACAACAAGCGGAGAAAGAATGTATTACTTGGGCGACGAAACAGGCGATTTGAATTTAGCTAAGGGGCTTCATTTAAGCTTCAGGTTCTTTTACATGCAGTAATTCTACTAACTGCGACATCCGGCTTTAACCCTCCAGCCGGCGCGCTGTCGTAAATTTTACGACAATAGCATATTTTTTTTGTTTTGATGTCAACTCATTGTTGTCAAAGACCTCTGCGTTCTTGGTATTCCTTGCAGGTATCTTTAGTGATGCATTCCTGCAGCCACTGTTTAGTTTGCACGCTATATTCAGTTTTTGTAACGCTCTATTCGAGATAAGTGCATAGTGACGTAAACTTTACGCTGCGCGCTGGCTGTTGTGTTAAAATATTGTATAATAATTTGGCCTAATCGAATTTTTCTGTAAAATGTCCAGATAAAGAATTCGTGTGAACGAAAATCAGAATATTCTTCAAGAGCTGTCTGAACGGAGGAAGATCATGAATTGGACAGTGACAGTGACAGTAAACGAATGTTGAAAGTATAGACGAGCATCAGAACGATAATGGATAGGAACAAGATTATTTTTGATACTAAATACGAACGTTTATCAACAGATATTATTTTTGGTAGTAAATATCATTCTTAGATATTTTAATGCGACAATAAATTCCATTGTTCTACAACTTCTTTGATTTTTTCAAGAGTCATTGAACATCGTAAAATTTACGACACGCGCCTGCTGGTGTGAACATTTTACGCGCGCCCGCTGGAAGGTTAACTCGAACTCTTCCTTCGCCTTTCGAAGGAAGGCGTACGAAGAATGTTTTCGCCCTTAAAAATCCACGGCTTCGATCGGGTTTGAACCCGCGAACTTGGCTATAACAGTCCTATACGCTAACCATAACACCATCGCATGAGCGGGTGGATCCGACCTGGCCTTCGTCCCCCCCCTCCCCCGCCGAAGGGCTGGGCAGGGCGTCGACGGGGCGGATGGGCGGATGAAGAGGAGCGCGTGCCACGGCGAGATTGAGCGGCGCGGCACGTTGGATTGCGAGGAACCGTCGCGTGCGTCGCTCCTGCCCAGCGGCCGCGCGGCTTTGCACTCGCCGTCGCCCGTGCCCCCGCCCGCATCCCCGCCCGCGCCCCCGCCCGCGCCCCCCGCCCCCGCCCGCGCCCCCCGCCCGCGCCCCCGCCCCCGCCTGCCCCCCCGCCCCTGCCCGCGCCCCAGCCCGCGCCCCGGCCCGCGCCCCCGCCCGCGCCCCGGCCCGCGCCCTCTCCTGCGCCCCCGCCCGCGCACCCGCCTGCCCCCCTGCCCCCACCCGCGCCCTCACGTGCGTCGCCCGCACCTCCAGAAACGGCTGCTGAGCTGCTCTGAATACGTGGGTTTGCTGGCGCCTGGTAATATCCCCGACCTGGAATACGGCGTATACGGCTGCGCTAGTGGATGCGGTTGTGGATTTGCAATTGAAGCTCCGACAACTGGGCGACCCTAAGCACGTGCCGGGGTAGTGGCGCATTTTACACAATGGCTGCGTCGAGTTTGGTCCACTGAAACCACTAAATGAATTAAAATTCTACCGTAGGTGCTCCATTCTACAGGAGGTGAATATCAAAATGTCTGAATCCAAATATCCTTAAAGCCCCGTGGATAATTTGAAACAAACACGTTCATTGTAAGCTAGGTATGCTTCATATTCAAACATTTTTTCTGCATTTTCAGGAAAATTAATAATATTTCATCCGCAATCTATTTCAAGTACGCAAACACAATTCGCATCGAAATTGACTCAAACGCAAATTACCAAAACAATTCTTTGACCCTCTGTAATCGTCTCTCTTCATAACATTTGTAACTTCTTTCTTTCTCCTACTGATACTACTAATATTACGTAATTATGTGTGATCCTTCCTTATAAAGCTACAAAAATCTACATAAATCTCTAAAACGGTATTTTTCACCACCTGCTTCCAAGAACCTAATGGGCCCAATGGCCAAAGCCATTGTAAATATTCAATAAGAAAACAAAATCCGTTTGTCAGAACTTAAGCACCGAATTAAATCTACGTAAAATACAATTTTGAATTTAGGGCAACGAATCATAATGTTCCACACAAAGTGCAGTTTTGTTAAGAAATTGACATCACTGTTCGAATTTCAAAGAAAAAGATCATTAGGTGTTTGTTCATTAAAATTATAGTACTGTAGGGAATAATTTCCATTACCGCGAATCTTTTGACGCTGATTTCGTAAGAATCATTCTCGCGACTGCGACCACAGTCAGTTATATCTTCCTCCTACAGCAGAAATTCCGATGAGGTAACACCAGCATTGAAAGTTTAAACATGAACAACAAGTTGTAGAAAGTTATCCACAAATCGTGCAGAATATTGTAGGAAATTAATAGATGGCCTACAAAGCAAATGTATCACATATTAATGTGTGATGAAGTTCTAAATGGACTGACGAACAATGGTGAAAGTGGTAAGAGAACGTTTTAAAACAAATTACAAAATGCATCAAGCATGAACATCATTGCGTTCTAGTGAAAGGAGGAGATTTAATAAATATTGTAAATATGTGGACTTTCAGAAATACTGTATTTAAAACTGAGTATGATAATTCAGATTGTGTGTTACTTCCCACAACAATTAAATACCTAGGATCACATGCACAGTCCTCTTGCCAAGTTATTCCACATCCCTGGATCAATTGGAAATTATTAGGCTAATGCGGGACGCGCGTATATTGCCCAAATAACTAAATGCACAGAAGTCAAAGTGAAGGCAACGACAACTTCAGTATTAACAAACCTACCAATCCCGCTCTGACAAAATAAAAAATGTTAATAATTCTAGTGACAGCGAGACATCCAAGGAATGGAGGGCTCATTGGGCTTCAGCGTCCCCCTCCCCAACAGCCAATGATACGTATTAAAATATAGTTTTTACTAACTCTCTGTACTAATGAAAGTAATTTTGTTGTATCAATTGTTAATGATACAAGTATGGAGTATAAGTCAATAAATAAAAATACCATCCATCGTAAATGAAAAAATCTTTATAAGAAAAAATCAACTTCGCTGGACACTATATCAGTATCTCCCCACCCACACGCCAGAGAAAAGTCCCTGAGCAAACCTCTTATATTAATAATATTAATATATAATATAAGAATAGCCAAAATAAATATCCATAAATTATTAAAGTTAGTCCATAGAATCAGCAATTCTGTATGTCGCTCTTCCTTTAATCAGTTCGACGTCCATTTCAGTTCGAACGCCACTCCCTTCCTCAACGTTCCAGTTGCCATAGTAACGAAATGCTGGAATGTTAAGTACTCGTGAAAGAAGCAATACGAATGTAATTACACAAAGGAGCCGGGAGAATTTGAACAATTCGAATCGGCAATTCGCAGTTCGAGAGAGCAATCGTCGTTCATCGATAGTCTGACCGAGTAACAGAACGATTTGAGATCCAAGCGTGCGGAAATCAGGGAAGTTTGGTACGGCAATTGAAGTAGAGGCATTTAAATGTTGCATGCCAAGATAAGAATATTCGAAGCAGAAACAGTCCTTAAAAACAATCAGTTTCTTTTTTATGTAGAAACATCTTTAACATTACTATAAAGTAGGGTTCTTTCCCTATCAAATTTTCAGAAGAGAAACGCTTTTGTGGTCTGCAAATATTTTATTGTATCACACGCTCCAAAGATATCAGTGAATGTTGTGCGAAGTGTTTAGTTAGAAGTTAATGTTTTCTGAAAATAATCTTCTGTTAACGACATACAGTAGTGCTCAAAATACCGCATCGTCTTGCTCACAATTGTAATCTGCAATATAATCCTGAAAATACACATACAGTAGTGCTCAAAATACCGCATCGTCTCGCTCACAAATTGTAATCTGCAATATAATCCTGAAAATACACCAACCTGATTTGCAAATTTCGAGTGAATTATGAAGGTAATGGTATCGGAAACATTGTGTAATCCACATAAATATATGATTACCAATTTCTTCCAATTTTGCTTAAGATTTGAAAGATCTGTAAAACACAGAAGGTCTTTAGGTGATGCGGTTTTATTGGGTACTACTGTAGTCTGGGGAGGGGAGCGAGCGGTCGACCGAACGAGGCGCGGGGGCGGGGCGGGGCCGGGGTGGGGGCGGGGCGGGGGGCGGGGGCGGGGGCGGGGGCGGGGCGGGGGCGGGGCGGGGCGGGGCGGGGGCGGGGGCGGGGCGGGGGGCGGGGGGCGGGGCGGGGCGGGGGGCGGGGCGGGGCGGGGGCGGAGGCGGCAAGCGGAGAAACGCGGCCAAAGACAGGTCCCGGGGTGGGGTGGGGTGGGGGTGGCGGTCGGCGCCGGCAACTGCTTCTGCGGAAGAGGAAACCCAAGTCCCGCGCTCCGAAGCACGCGTCAACACAACGCACGCTGCGCCTGGAGACGTGCTTTTATACGACGCGGAAAAGGAACTCCCAGTGTTATAGAGATACGAGTATTTCTAGAAGAAGGGACCGCTTCTGACAGCTACTGCTTGGACATTGCTGGTCATGTAACTGCAATTGACGTCCCTGCACTGATTTTGTCTGTGCTTTCGTTTTCAGATAGCACATTTGGAAATGGATTCATCACTAACTCTTGCATGTGTCATCGCCCTGCATGGCGTTCATTTGTTTTCCCAACCTGTGAAGGTGGTGCCTTTTAGAGTAACTCTTCTATATTCTATAGCTCGAGCGTGTTGACGACGCTTTGGTCTTCGGTTCGATTCCCAGGGACGTCTCGATGTTTGCTGTTGACTCAGCGTTATAAAACGAAGCGGAAAGTTACTTTAGTTGTCATGATAGTGATGACTAGGAGGTTGGAAACTCCCATTGTTGGTTACTCCAGTAGTAATTATAGGAAATGAAAGTTTGAGAATTTGATGTTTCAACATTTGTTTAAACATTTATGTATTGCCATTGAATTAAATAGTATACAAGAAATTAATTTCTTCATTGAATTCTCACCAGTACTGAGGACATATTTTCAGTTTAATTGAATAGCAACTTTTTCCACTATCATTATTTACATTTATCTTATTAAATTAATGAATTTTATATATATATATAAACTAATGAGAACCCGTGGGATTAAATTGCATGGTTAGTCAAATAACCTAACTCTTTTCTGCTTAACTTTTTTTTGTATTCCAGCATTATAAACGACCTTAACCTCACTAAGATCTCTAACCTCCCATATTTCAAGATTTCTATTCAATGTAAAAAATCACGTTCACGTGCTTACACAACCTACACTAAACTGAAACAAACAAAAATGCTTGAGATTGCAACATTCTGAAAACACAAGGTACACGGCAATATACGTGAAAAAAATACTGTAATTCTCTAACCTTCATTCGAATGCTACATATAAATATGTTGATAGAATCAGTTAGTAAAATAATGTATTGTATGCGATCACTAACCTCTTCCTTTCAAGAATTCTATTCAAAGTAGAAAATCACGTTCACGTGCTTACACAACCTACACTAAATTGAAACAAACAAAAATGCTTGAGACTGCAACATTCACTTGTCCCCGCCACCGTCTGACAGTGTGATTTTCTTCCGAAAGATCGCGCGGTAATCAGCAATTACAGATTCCAAATTACTCCTTTTTTAATATTTATGTATTTTTAACGCACTTTTTCAATACGAATGTCTCATGTGTAGCTGAAAAAAAACACGATTTTTCAATCCATTGCTTCTTTATACAGAACGGTTTCGTGTGTCGCCTAATTTATTCAAAAGACCAAACTAGCACTTTGATAATAATATATAAGATTACTGACATTGGTTTTGGAAATTCATTCTTGATACTTATGTTTTCTTCTACACGATAGAAACCATGAAGTTGAAGCAATGAATAGAAGCAATAGAGCTACGAAAGTGTTGTACAATATATCGAAATCATCAGATTTTAAGACGTAGTATTCTGTATTTAGTTGAGAGTACGACGAAGAAATCAGCAGCCAGAAATTTAATACGCAACACGCTTGTTCTCTGCAACTTACAAACCCGGAATACGTCACTCCAAAACTGTGTGTTTAGACTGTTAAACTCATACTTTTGTGTCCCACGGTTCTGAGTTATGTTTATTAGTTCTAAAATTGTTAATGGAGACCTTGTTGTAAAATCTATTACATTTTTATAAGTTTATCTCTTATGGGTATTCTTTTTCCGTTCTACGGATGGCTTAGAAACATGCATAATCATGAAAAATATATAGTAGTAACACATTTCATTATATAAATTATTTGATATACAATGAAATATTTGCGCGCAAGGGTATAAGAACATACTTGTATGTTTCCTTTTGATGAACGATCCCGGAGTTTTAGCGAACGCGTGCACGCACAGGATCGCTTCTGAGGTTATGTGCTCGCATCTGTTCCAACTCCAGAATTGTTCATCAAAAGGAAGCGTGTTAATCGTGTCAAAGCCTGTCTGTGTTCTAATAAACGCTGGGAAACATTAGAATGATTATTCTACACAATACTAAGCGTGAACTAATTCATTAATTAGGGAAACATAATGTATGTTTCATTGTTAAATAATTTATTTCCTATCAATTTTAAAAAAAAACTGACATTTGGGAGGATAACAGCTATATTCAGAAGTGAAAGATAAATAACGTCAGCATTTGTTCAGTAGATCAAGGAACATTTACGAAAAAAACTACAATTAAAATAGGGGATATTAACCAAAGAGATGAGTACAATAGTTGTTTCAGGCATGTTTGAACTATAACAATTCGAAAGGTACCTAATGCGCAGTATCATTAAAATAAATGCACATACGACGTAACTCACAATTCAAGGCCTAGAATGGCCGTTTCAAAATGGATTAAAATATGAAGCTATTTTCACATTTGAAACAAAAATGTCAATGTATTAAATGGTCGAACGGGTACAACTACTCATACATTATACACTGACAATTATTCTCTGAAACGATGTTGTGCCGGTCAACACATTCTAGTTGAAAGAAATAAGAAAACTATATAATACCTAGTACTATTCAAATCTCTGCTGCTCATTTTCATAACTTAATTATTGAATGCCGTTACTTTTGTAACGAAAGAAGAAAATTCAGTAGAATTGAATTGGAGATAAATTCCACAAAATAGATACTATCTAGCTCCAGAAATTGTTCTTAAATTTTCTCCAGAAAATCTGAACGTTTCCATGCTGTTTCATCTAATTGGAAAAGTTTCTAAAGTTGAAGAAATTATTTTCTTCCTGCAGAACGTTTTCAGAAAATTGCGCGGCAAAGTTGAGAAAAAACAGTAAAAATATAGAGATCGTGAAACTCTCTGCTTTATCTGTGACATTCGAAAATATAAAACACTTTCGTTGCCATGAATATATATGAAGGACAACGACCTATAGAAATGGAAATAATAGTGATTTAATCATGTTTAAATCTTTAACAATTAACTTCTGTCTAATTCTACTTCAGACATACAAATTCTTCCGTACACTCCTAGTGGCATTGGAAGGCAATAGTAACCACCAATTAGAGATGAGCAACAAAATATGTTAATTTTTTGACCTTATGCAGTACCTCCACGAATTAAAAGCTACTTACATTAATTCCACTTACATTAATGTTCTCGCCATTAATTAATTCACTTACACAGTGATTTTTTTTAGTTGTCCAGTTTAAGGAGAGGGGGTCATTAAATACAAGCGCCCATCTCTTTGCTTCACTGCCACCCGGAAATTTGTTTCTGGGGCCTGCGATTGCACCCACTGGCGGGGAGAGCCTCTGGGGCGTTGCAAGGAGAAACTAATAACTTTAGGGCTTCGCAGGTGCTCAAAATCTTGAGTGGTTCTCGGGGAGCTTGGGTCTTCAAGAGTCCGAGTGAAGGCAACGTGCGGGAACTTAGAACCAATTAGCTACAAACTTTAAAAGGAAATTAATTGTGAAGAAAGAAAATCCTGGAATATTTTAGTTACATGAATTAGATTCTCTACAACCTTCAAGTTCGGAGGAAATCATTACCGTTTTAAACATCTTTTAAAATGTACGCATCTTTAGATGCCTAGAACTCAAATCAGAATATTCACTTGGTAACAATTTTTAAAATACATTTATTTAAAAAGAAATAATTATAATGATGCAAATAATGTCAATGACAACCTTGATGTCGAGTACACTGTTGATTGACAGGTTGCGGGCTCCATTCCGACCAGGTGCCAGGAATGTATTTGATGGGCAGCTTACATCTGCGGATTTGTAATGACTTCCAGATCGAAGAACAAATGTTACAGCTCTGAACATTTTCAAGCAAATGCTGTAGCAGTACTCTACACGATCAAACCATCGACTGCGCTCGATCTTCCTGTCCCATTCTCTTCTCATGCCTTCCTTTTCATCTAACCCACTCCGTTCTGGGTCGCTGTGTGTGAGTTTGTGCGAGGAGGGGGTACATACATCAATGTTTAAATAAATAAATGTATATTAATTTATATAATTAATATGTATAACAATTTCCTACGATCCCGAGATAGTATCGAAAAGTTTGAGGAACTAAAAATGAGATATAAACTTGGGCATTCAGATTATTATTACTTATAGATGAAGGATATAATGCTAAAAAAACTGTTTCCGAAAATCTCCATAAGTAATAAAAAAATTAAAAACCAACCGGTTTACTATAAACGTGCTGGTATTGGAAAGACATCTCAATGTACAATTGGGTAGTAGTGTCGTATCATCCCGAAATAAAATAAACTAAACCTACTGATTTTATACGAAAAACAAGTCATAGTACAACTTACTTTGTAAAATCAAATACATGAGGGAAGGATATAAAATATAATAATAATTTTTTTCTGACGAAAATTCACCATTTTTCGGCGCAAGATTTCATAACTTTCTCTTCTTACGAAGAACTTCGTAGGGCGAGAAAGTAAATGTACTATCAATAGAGAGAGGCAAAATTGAAGAGATAATTTTTGGGCTTTCTACCCCCCCCTGACAGAAGATTGGCAAATGCATGTACGGGTGGGCGTACGTGCAATTTCTGGGAACATAGTGAACACAATATTTGATACTCACTCTGTTGTAGTTCAAGGACGCAGTGTGTAAAAACGACTATAACAAATACCAGAGAAATTAAATTCTATTCCTTTATGGGACGAAGCAATCAGTGGCAACAATCCAAAATACGTAAACTTCATGGCCCCTTTAATGTTTTCCTAAAATTGCTTGGGAGTCCCACGAAGGACCGCAGTTTAAGAACCTGTTACTAGTGGAAATTTCGGAATGGAAAAAGAGAAAGTGGTAACAATGTTTTTCAAGTTTATGATCAATTTTTTAAAATTATATTTCGTGAGGATAAATAAAGACACATTTGAAAATACTCGAAATTACATTTTTTAATGGAGTTTATCCTGACCATCGGTTGTTGATTCGAGCAATAAAATATCTGATACATATATTAGGTAAAATGAAAATTTAACAAAGATGACAAAAGTCAACTTTTTACATAGCCATCATACAAGCAGGTATTCATTCATATATGATTGAAAGAATTTTACAAAAATGGTCGTATTGTATTTTTACTGCCATTAGAAACAGAGCAGGTTGTTTTTCTTTACGAGAAACATCTTTTAACTTGAAAAGAAAAGAAAAAACTGTTTCTTGGGTCGTATCTTCAAAGAAGGTCTGTTACGTCCAAAGAAAACAGAATTCATAAAAAATGTTTACTTTTTGAAAACGTCCACAGTCTACTATAATTTCTTAAAGAACGCACCGCACATGTTGTGAAGACGTCCACATATTTGAATTCATCAATTGTAAATGCTCCGTCCACCCCCAGAGAACTATTTGCGAGCACCAATTCTGAAAGCACCCAGCGCGGTTGAGAAAACGCCCGTAGATTTCAGTCTCCCCCTAAAAAGAGTTAAGTGAATATTCTTAAGCATCACTTGATCTGCACCTTTGTTCGTATCAAATGTTGCATTACAGCGAGATCTCAATTCATCAACAATCCAAGAAAATATTAAGGAAATGAGCTTGTAATATCACCAACATCTAGAAATGCATCCCAAACATTTTGCTTGAAATCTCCTTGAAAATTGCCCAGAAATATTTTGTCTCAATAGTCTTTCCTCTCTTCTTCTGCCTAGTCGCACTGATCAGTAACATTCATCCAAACGAGTTATATTTTGTTCTAATATTGTTCACATATTCTCGAGTTTGTAGATCAAATAATTCTCCAAGGCTTCAAGTTGGACTTATACCTATGTAATCTTTACCAAATGTTGTTTCGACTTCAATTCGTCTCATCAGGTTCGAAAGTACACTAAATCAGCAACATCGGAGGCAACATAGCTTTGTTACAGAATATGGGTGTTTTGGAAAACTATTGAAACATCTAGTACCCCTCGAAGTCAGGCCATTCTTTTGGCTTACACCTTTTGTATTTTTGCTTTCGAGGTGTTCTAATATTGTTCTAATAGTGTTATTTTAATGTTCTTTTTGTTTTATTTATTTTAATAATTTCAAGGAAAGTTCCAACGAGTGACTTATTTACTTACATTTCATTTTATATTATAAATATTTTTGTATTGTATTTACGGTGAAATGAAATGAATACTGTGAAATTTATTTTAGATATTCGTTGAATATAACAAGTAAAAAATTAAAAATAATTTGCGCCCTCCGCCCTCTGAACGCACCCACCGCGCACAAGCGGCAGCAACAACAGCAGTTGGGAGTTCGTCGGCAGAGGGCGCGCGCGCGGCTGAAACCCCTCAGCCACCGCCCGCGCCCCCGCCGCCTCCTCACGGCCTCAATTAGTTGGTGCAGGGCCGCCGCTCCGCCGCCCATCCGGGTTATCGGCCCCTCCGGGGCTGCGCCCGCCGCCCCGCAGATAAGCGGAGGAGGAGGAGGGGAAAGGGAAGGAGGGAGCGAGCCGAGGGTGGCGGAGGGGAGGGCGGGAGCGCGATTCAGATGTCGCAGGACGAGATAAAGCGATTAACGGCAACGCACCCCTTCCACCCGGCGACGCGAGCGCGGCGACGCGGCCGCGGGCGGAAGTCTTCAAGAAGGACCTCGGAGCAACGGCCGCGAGCCGATTCAAGGTTTGCAACTAATTGGTTCTCGAGTTGGAAGTGAATATTACTCGTTCACTTTACATTTGCAGACGGCAGAATTGGGAACTAATGTTGTTTTGAAAGTGAAGGTCCGCACACACAACCGAGAATACACGAATGGTCCCGATGTCAATCAGCATCTGACCAATCAGCTGTCTCCGAAGGCAGCACAAGCGCTACGGACACAGTTGACGAATTATGCCTCTCGGACAGTGAGCTGGAGTCGCGCCCTTAAATGATTAAGATAATATACAATAAAATAGATCGCATCACACGCTATTCACAACATTCACGTACAATGTTTTTATTTCTTCTTTGCACTTATCTACTGCTTAATGGTTATTTTCTTGCCTCGCTGGGGTTGTGTGTGCTGCTCATCGCCATTTATATCATATTAAACAGTCAGTATCTACTGCAGACGCGCGTTTCTCATTCAGTCGGCGGTGACCTCATGTAAACAGATCGCAGCGCTCCGTCTGCAAATGTAAAGTGAACGAGTAGTACAGGAAAGCAAACGAATCACAATGTAGGAAACGCCGTTTTTCGTTATGTGGAAACCAATAGAAAGGAATCGTTTATTAGTTTCCACAAAAATATTTCGCATCTAAAATGATTAGCCAAGCGAACAACATCTGGAGGATTCTTCAATTTTCAATTCCGAATAATTGTCTCCATTTTCAATTATTATTTTCATCATTATGTGGCAGTAACTTATTTTTTTCATTACGGGGCGATTCTGGGGTATTAAGTTTAATGGCAACGTTTTATAGCTTGGGATTTGTTACGTCATAAAAATCTTGAGAGTACTTAACTATTGAAATATTAAAAGATATTTAATGCCTTCTCGATCGAAAATGGTGAATTCTGAGAAGATTCTTCCCAGTTAGAACAATATCAAGTAATGTAGTTGTTGCTAGTAACACTCTTTGCAAACATTCGAGACATTAATAGTTTATTTTTAAAGCCGTTTTTACCAGACGAAAGATAACAATGTACGTCATTCAGACGACAAAGTTATCACTGTCGGTAGTTAGGTCAAAAAATTCGGTTTTGTGCGATGTCTACATAATGAATGCATTTTTTTTAATCGGTGTTTTCAAGAAGAGGAAAATACTATAGTGTCCAGACAGTATTCACTAGCAGAAACACTCAGATTCACATTATGAGTAGAAATGTGTAAATATGTATAAAGAGTGAAGGATAAATACGCTGACTCGAGTCCATATGCAATTTAATCAACAAAAAACAACAACTGAGAGATGAATTATAGAAATTATATAAAGGAGTTTCTGGCATAACTAGAGGCAATCGTCAAAAATGACGAAATAAATCAAACTCCCACATTAATAATAATTTTAAAACCAACAGTAGAACCCCATTCAATTTTTTTAATACCAAATTTAAAAATTTTAAGTCTCAAAATTTTCTTTATTATCAATAAAAGGTTCAAACTGTGGTTTTCTAGGGAAACGCTAAGGAACTTTAGACCCTGAAGAGACGACCAGCTGAAATTTGATAATATTTGCGATTTTACCACTGTTTGACACGTCCCAGGAAACAATCGAATTTAGTTTCTCTGATGTTTATAATAGTATTGTAGACAGTATTGCTTATTTGGAATGACCGAGAGAGGTGACTCAGGGCATCAGCTGATGTC
>JAHLJT010000631.1:219268154-219370014 GCA_031308135.1 Acheta domesticus | reverse complement strand
TTGTCGGAGCTTCAATTGCAAATCCACAACCGCATCCACTAGCGCAGCCGGATACGCCGTATCCAGGTCGGGGATATTACCAGGCGCCAGCAAACCCCCGTATTCAGAGCAGCTCAGCAGCCGTTTCTGGAGGTGCGGGGCGGCGCACGTGAGGGCGCGGGTGGGGGCAGGGGGGCAGGCGGGTGCGCGGGCGGGGGCGCAGGAGGGGGCGCGGGCAGGGGCGGGGGGGCAAGGCGGGGGCGCGGGCGTGGGCGGGGGCGCGGGCGGGGGCGCGGGCGGTGGCGGGGCGCGGGCAAGGGCGCGGGCGGGGGCACGGGCGACGGCGAGTGCCAAAGCCGCGCGGCCGCTGGGCAGGAGCGACGCACGCGACGGTTCCTCGCAATCCAACGTGCCGCGCCGCTCAATCTCGCAGTGGCACGCGCTCCTCTTCATCCGCCCATCCGCCCCGTCGACGCCCTGCCCAGCCCTTCGCGGGGGAGGGGGGGGCGAAGGCCAGGTCGGATCCACCCGCTCATGCGGAGTCGATGGTGTTATAGTTAGCGTATAGGACTGTTATAGCCAAGTTCGCGGGTTCAAATCCGATCGAAGCCGTGGATTTTTAAGGGCGAAAACATTCTTCGTACGCCTTCCTTCGAAGGGCGAAGGAAGAGTTCGAGTTAACCTTCCAGCGGGCGCGCGTAAAATGTTCACACCAGCAGGCGCGTGTCGTAAATTTTACGATATTCAATGACTCTTGAAAAAATCAAAGAAATTGTAGAACAATGGAATTTATTGTCGCATTATAATATCTAAGAATGATATTTACTACCAAAAATAATATCTGTTGATAAATGTTCGTATTTAGTATCAAAAAAATCTTGTTCCGATCCAGTATCGTTCTGATGCTCGTCTATATTTTCAACATTCGTTTACTGTCACTGTCACTATCCAATTCATGATCTTCCTCCGATCAGACAGCTCCTTGAAGAATATTCTGATATTCGTTCACATGAATTCTTTTTCTGGACATTTTACAGAAAAATTCGATTAGGTCAAATTATTATACAATTATTTTTGCACAAAAGCCAGCGCGCAGCGTAAAGTTTACGTCACTATGCACTTATTCTCGAATAGAGCGTTACAAAAACTGAATATAGCGTGAAAACTAAACAGTGGCTGCAGGAATGCATCACTAAAGATACCTGCAAGGAATACCAAGAACGCAGAGGTCTTTGACAACAATGAGTTGACATCAAAACAAAAAAATCTATTGGTCGTACAATTTACGACAGCGCGCCCGCTGGAGGGTTAAAGCCGGATGTCGCAGTTAGTAGATTTACTGCATGTAAAAGATCCTGAAACCTAAATGAAGCCTCTGAGCTAAATTCAAATCGCCTGTTTCGTCGCCCAAGTAATACATTCTTTCTCCGCTTGTTGTTGAAAAGAGCGTAGCAAAATTTGCGTGGTCAGACGTAAGATCAGACCTCATGGCCTAAGTCTCGCCACGTAAAATACGGCTTCAATTCAGTCATTTCGAGAGAGGGACACCATACTTTTTGTTACAAAATAAATATATTTATTTTTATAATATAATTTAATATATTTATTAGTATATTGTTTTGTAGTGTATACATGGCACTACACAATATTGTTTTAAATAATTACATGATTCTAACACAACTAAATATTTAAATCAATTTTGTCAAATAAGAGAAGGTAACAAACGAAAACTCTAGCCTTTCAGGGTGGGCATGTCCGCCATCCCCCGCCCCTGAATCCGCCACTGGAGGCGGCAGGGTTAAGGCGTCTACGGGATCAACCGCCGGCAGCCATACCTCGCTCCTACAGCTGAAATTCCGATGATGAGGAGTAGCATTAGTTAATACAAGAACAACTGTTTGTGGAAAATTGTCCACAAATCGTGCATGATATTTCGATGGATTTTACTTTTGCCATTAAACAAAAAATATAACAAATCTTCTTAATGGTGGAAAATAAAATTATACATTTAATATTTGTTCAGAGACGATGATTCTATGGTATACACCATAGATTTTGAATAAGGTAACTTATTGCTAACTGGACCTCTCCACCCCGCCCTCTTGCCATTCTGAACCAAACCCCTCCCGTGCTCTGCCCTTGCCACGACTTGCCCCACGCAAGATCGCCCTGCCCTTGCCCGCTCACATTCATCCCTGCACCTCTGGGCTTCACTGTCTTCCTATTCTCACTCGGCCCTTCTCCTGCCGCGCCCTCGTCTCGACCTACCCTACCCATCCTGCCCTGCGTTTTTCCTGGCTGCTCGCGTCCCCAACCCCTACCCCATTCGGCCCTGCCCTCATCGGCATCTGACCCAACTCCTCCTATGTCCTGCCACTGCTTCTACTTGCCCTATCTAACCACACCCCTGCTCTTGCCCGCTCACATTCCTCCCCGCACCCTTCGGCCCCGCCCTCATCCCAATCCGCCACGACCTCTTCTATGTTCGGTTCTCGTGTCCACCTACACCATCCAACATTGCTCTGCACATCGTTTCTGTCCCGCACTCATCCCTTTATTACTCACTCCCTTCTCATGCACGGTCCTCTCCATAACTGCCCCACACAACTCTTGCTCATACCCACTTGTTCCCTATCCATTTCGGCCCTGGCCTCATCCCATTCTAAACCGCCTTTTGCAATGGCCCCCCTGCCCTCGACCTGCTGCACCCAACTCCTCTCTACGTCCCTCACTCACTCCTAAGTCCACTCCGCTCACGTCCCATCCTGCCTCTTTCGTGTTCCGCCCTTATCCCATCCTGACCCGACGTGTCAATTCCACACCGCGCCACTCCCCGCTTCCTCGCCCTTCCCCCCACACCCCTCCCACGCTCCGACCCGTGTCTTCCCTCGCCATCCTCTCCTTCTACGCTCTGACCTTCTACGATCCTCCCTGACCCGCCTTGGCCCCATTAGCCGTGTCCCTACGTGCTCGAGCTCGGTTTCAAACCGATTCACCTTATCCATTTTGCTCAACCCCACTCTCCCATATTTCCCCTCTCTCCTCCATTTAGCAGCACCTCTCACTGTACCCCTTTCTTTGCCTCTCTGACGTTCTGGCCGTGCCCAGCTGCAGTCGCGCTGCGTCGTTTGGGGCAGTGGTGCACCGCAGGCGCACGCCCCCCCTCTGCCGCCGTCCCCGCCGCCCCCCCACCCTCGCCCCCTCCGCCCTGGCCACCCCTCCACTCTCGCCGCCCCTCTGCCCTCTACGCCCCATCCACCCTCGCCCACCCCATCCGCCCTCGCCGCCCCCACCGCCCTCGCCCGCCCCCTCCGCCCTCGCCGCCCCCTCCGCCCTCGCCGCCCGTGGCACACCGGCTTATTCCGCAGGCCACTCACCTGCGGCCATCACGGCGCTGCGCCAGTCGTAATGACGCGCTTTTAACACCTCACTCCGCATATCACGTTGCTGGCGGGCATCTCTTCATGTTGCTCGCTCTCCTCTTGGCTTTAGTAGCTTATCTCTTAACTATCGATGTCCCCTTGCGACGTCCATTCTGCAGCTCAAATCAATTGTCTCTCATCTACGTTTCAAGATTTTCTTTCGTATTGTCATCTATTAAATCGATTTCTTGCCCTCACGAAAACATATTTTTATCTTCATTTTTTAATAACAAACTACACTAAAGAGCTTTTGTGTTGTGATCATAAACAAAACTTAAGAACTTCTGTTTCATATGAATAAGTTTAATCATTAAACAGTATGTAATTGTTTGCTTATATTCATAAGATTAATAACAATGTATAAATATTGAACGTCGGCTCCTATGTTCGCTGTTACAAACGTTCATCTTACCCAGATCAGTCAACCGACACGATCTGATAACTCTGTAAAAACATTTTATTATTTAAGATGGCAGTAGATATACACCATTATTGGACTAAAATAAATACATTGGTGTAATTCTCCATTGTAATGACCCAAAATAAATACTGGAACGTATGACTCCATTATACCGGGACATCAGCCCATCAACATATTTCGCCCCATGTGTCGGAATAATTATGTGGGTCGACTGCTCTCGTCAGTGCGAGTACTTTTCCGAACTTTCTCTGATATCTGTACGAATGCGGGAGCACCTTAATAAAAAGGGCCGCGTACTGCGCAATACTGATTATCTACTATTACAATACATTAATCTCCAACTGATTATGAAGATGGAGATTTTTCCTTAATTAAATCTGTTTCCTTAAAGATAGATTTTTGAAGTAAGGTCATAGAATTTGAATACTTGAGGAGTAAGGTCATGTAATTTTGCGTGAAAATACGGAGGAGACGGTACGTGCTGTGCTTAGCACCACTAGTTTTTTCTCTTTTCACGCTTCCGCTCGTCCTAGTCGCTAGCGACCATTCGCTTCCTAATGGCTCTCCTATCGTTCCGTTGCCCCATTCACACCCGCCGGCGAGACGTTATCGTTGCGAGTGCGCGTTCTGCGCGCTTGCCGCCCTCACGAACAGCGCGGGCGCTGCCATCGACCCCGCCACTGAGAACACGTTCTATCGACAATTTCTCGAGCTATGCATTAGTGCCTTAGATTGAAGGGTGGTATGCGGACTGCACTGAAGTTGGTTCACTTTTTTCAATGTCCCCATTAAAGAGGTTACGTTATAATCGGATTCGAAAATGAGAAGTTTGAATTAAGTTGCTTGCTCAACGAGATGGAAACCATAACAATTGGATGGTCATAGAAAATGTATCCTAATGTTGAAACATTTCAATTATTGCGTCATGCAATGTTGAGATAATGCTATTTGCGATATCATCTGGTTAATTATACATTAACCAGATGATATCGCAGATATTGTTATGATTGATTTGGACCAAATTTTAAACGTTTTTCTTTTTAATGCATCTCATTACTGTTTCTCATAAATTATACCCAGAAATTCCTATAAAATACGAAGTAGGCAGTAAGATAAGGTACCAGGTGTTATAGTTTGTAATTTATGGGCAAAAGAAAACTCTATCCTTCGTAACATCAATTAAAAAATATACAGTTTTTACATTACTGTACATCAATGACTTACATTACATTACTTCACATCAATTCTGCTAAGATTGGAAATATCCGCTTCAGGAGATTTTCAAAGAAAACTAAAACTGTAGTTCCATTGACAGTGAAAATGTGCAATTGTAATGATGCATTGGAAATTGATGTTACCAATATTACAGTTGATGTTACCGAGTATTGTAATGAATTGACACGGTGATGAGCCACTACCAAATGGGGGGGGGGTAATGTCACACGTGGAATGCGCCTGCGAGTTGCAAATAGCAGGACACACACGATATATATGTTTAATGGGCGCCAAGTGGGTATCTTACCTGCCGTCCGGCTCCGGCATTGAGAACAACAGGGTTGGGGAGTTCTGGGTCGAAATAATGCATTATGTAAACTAGTTATTAGAATAATACACAAAGATGGTACTTTGTTGAAGTGCAACCCGTGGAAGTCGTGGGAACACGTTTATTAAACAGAAAAATCTCTGATACAATTGAAATTACCCTCTCAATTTAACAATCTCCAGTCCAAAACTGTTATTTAATTTAATGATAGGCGAAATACACAAAGATGATGGTGATGATTTCATTACTTCACTTCGGTGGGATTGCACGCTCGCGGGCAGTTACCGGTCAGTTCCGACTGTGGGGTCCCGACGAAGTGCGGCTGAAGAAGCCTCGCACACAGCAAGAAGAATCTCGTGCTCCCGTTGCACACGCCTGGGACGTCAGCAGCTGCCCATTCTCGGGGCGATGGGTCACGATGACGATGCGCAAGACAAGGGTCGTCACACTTCACCCTTTGCGTTATGCAGCCGTTAGGCGGACTGCACACCCCTTGGATACTTCAGGGTGTCTGATCCGTCACATCCAATTAATTCTAGTTAAAGGTGCAATGGACGATCTGATTAATTAGGCCGGCAGGTACTGGCCATGTCACACGGTGTTTCAGAGCTGGCCCCGTCGAGTCCCCCCCTTTGCAACCTTAACTATGCTTTTAATTGGTCGGCCTTTGTGCTATCGCGGGCGCATATGGCATTCGCGAAGTAGCGTGCAGCAACACACTGTCCGCTGCCTTCGTCATGCTTTTATGATGTCCCCGAGGGATAATCGACTCAGTCTCCTCTCCTTGGAAGTTTTCGTTTCAAGTCAATTAAATCAAGTTCTCATGTCAGTTGTTTGACATCAACTTCTCAAGTTCAGTCTTTTGAAACAAATGCTCAGGTTCATTCTTTCTAATCAAGTGCCTCACGCTTCTCTCTGCCTATTGCTCCCCCACTTTCTTATTCCCACCCTGTTTGGAAGATTCTGTGCTGTCACGTGTGTGATGTTTTGCCTCTGATTGGATCGTTCATCTGGCTTCTGGATTCTTCCATAGGTCTTCTTCGTCAATTGATCCAAGTCTATCCCTCCCCTTTGCGACCTTAACTACGCTTTTAATTGGTCGGCCTTTGTGCTATCGCGGGCGCATATGGCTTTTGCGAAGTAGCGCGCAGCAACACGCTGTCCGCTGCCTTCCTCATGCTTTTATGATGTCCCTCAGGGATAAGCGGGTCGAGTGCTACCGAATTCCATTCCGGTAATATATTTGACAATCCCCGAGAAGAAGGGATAAAGTGCGGTGGTAGGAGGGTGTTGGCATATTGGCATAAAAATGATTCAAATTTGGCGCCGTGGCGGGAGATTGGTTTTTAATAACAATCTTTGGTCTTTATTATCAGCTCAGAATTTGCATTTTAAACATACCGCGTCGGACTTATGAAAAATTCCCTCGAAAACCGCGTGCTAGCTGCGAAAAGAGCGGGTATATAAACTTCTTTGTCTTCTTTGCCTTTCGACGTCTTGCATTTGACCTGGCGGGCTACTTGTTAGTTCATCTCCCTTCGACAGGGAGCAGCTCCTACCGGGATCCGACGCCAAGCACGCTGGTACATAGAAGATTATTTAGATTGCAGGATTTAGATTGCTAGATCTCCCGAAAATTGGTGCAATACAAAGTAAGAAAATGAGATTGATTTCACATGAGGAGGAGGTAAAAAGGTGAACGATTTGTTCAGTGAATGCTTCCTATTATCTTGTAATAAGAGGGGTACATTGTGTCTTTCCAGAGATCGAGCGAGCGAGCATTGTCCAGAACGTTCGTTTCCCCGTAACCTAATTTATAGCTCTCCCAATCTGAATCTGAATATGAAGCTGTTTGCTGCGTTAACAGAGGGTTTCTGCCTTCGTTGGGAGGGGGAGCTCACGAAGTTTCTGGGATGAGCTTTTGTGTCAGGGAGGCCCTGTGTGGGGGCGGATGGTGGCGAGGCGCGGCCGCGGGCGTGCCAGTTCGACAGAGTGGTGCGCTGTGCCTCGTGAGGATAATTTGTCGTGACAGAGACGTCTGTCGCGCTGTGCAGATGTCGAGGAGACTCACTGCAGTATACAGTATTAAAAATTATTATTTTGCATTATCTTTAAATATTAATATTAATTTGACATTTAAAATGAGGAACCTTTTGTCTCTCCTATAAAATTTGCATTTTCGGCTAAGATGACTCTCGAATCGCAAATACGAGAGAAAGAATCGTGCCCCGCGGCGGGTCGCTGCGTTCCACACCGACACCTCCACTGATGATTGATTCATTGTTAGTGATTCCGGGCGCGCCAACTACTGAGGCCATTAGTCCCGTAAGTGTAGGGCAGGTTTTTCCGAGGGAGGTGGCGGTGATCTTCCTTCGCTGGATGATGCGATCCGGCGCCGATCTACCATTGACTAGTGGGGTTTTTCTCCAACCAGGTATTTTCCACCAGGGCACATCGCCCCAACATCGAGACAAGCTCTAAGCGCCCGACCGGTCTTCTGGCATGTGTGGTAGTGCAGTGCATATTAGTGTGTGTGTGTGTGTGTGTGTGTGTAAGGAGTAAGGATAGGACAGGGAAGAAGACTAAGAAGAAAGAAAGATCACGCACGCTCCAATACTCACCTGATTTTGATCGGAGAAACTACGGAAAACCACCGATCAGAGCAGCCGACCGCTAGAATTCTCCTCCAGACTATTGAATTCGACCTAACTAACAAGGTAGTGTCGAAAATCCTGCCCACCGTTGGGACTCGAACCTAGGACCTTCCGGTCAGAGCACTACAGTGGACATCAGCTGATGCACTGAGCCACCTCATCCTGTCAGAGATTTTTAACCGCGCTGGGACTTGCGGCAAGGGGCGGCTGGCGTCGGCTGTGTCTGCCGGTGGGCGCCTCGTGAAGAAGTTTTTACCGCTCTGACTAAAGTAGCGACGCTACGCACTAACAATCACGTGAAGTAATAACGTCTTGTCTTGTGCCTAAGGCACAAACTTATACCCTCATAAATAGTATATGCCTGTGGGAGTTCTGGTCACCTTACAAACGGCAAAATGGCCGCCTAAAAAACAGGAAACGTTGCATTTTACGACTCTAATAAACTGTTTCTCTAATGTGAGACTAATTTCTTACCAACTCCTCAACACTGCCAGGTATTTACGGAAAATGTTAGAAAGGTATCAAGTAGGAAATTCGCGAAAAAGATGTTGAAAACAAATCTTCGTGTTAGGTTATGTCTTACTTATCAAATGACATGTTATCAAGTGACAAACACTGTTATTAGATATTCCCTACATTCTCAAGAAAAGCCGATTTCAAATTCCCAAAGTGCATACTCATCATGCAGGGCCACAAAATCTAAAACTCCTTGCTTTATGGAAATTTGTTCACTCCCCTCGTATCGTGGTTGCAAACGTCTCACCACTTGCCTACACTCTTTGATATATTAAGCAGGTTCTTTAGCGCTTTTGTTATAAGATATATCACAATGTCATAATTGCTAAAGCTCTTTTGAAAGTTGTGCCTTTCGACCGTATAAACGTCGTAAGTCACCTGATTAATAAAGAGTTTTGGCGGCAGACGTAAGAAGATATCCTTAAACTATTGATCAGGTGCCTTACGACGTTATACGGACTGTAGTTGCCATGTATAGTTTTTCGCTTTATGTAACTGCTAAAAATCGACATAGCAGAACGTATTAGTCCAAATCGCTTACATATCTACTACACTAATTTGTTTTGTACTTGAACACCGAAATGCTTTTGAAATCCCAAAGAGTAAGTGTGTTCAATTGATGAAGATTTTTAACGATCAATTGATAATTTGGGCAGCTTTGTTCCAGAGAACTCTTGTTCTAATCAAACGTTTCTTGAACTGTTTTTTTGTTCATCGCGTTCCAGTGCGTTTCTTTGAGCGTGTTAGCTTGCAGTGCACCCGTTCAATTGCGAGTACAGATTGGGTGTCCCTGCGCATGAAATACCTCACGCAAGGGCAAAATGACTGTGAGCGTGCAGATGTGCTGGAGGATAGTTTAGAGCGTCGGTATAGCGATTGCATCTCACTATATGTACCAATGAGATCAGCGAAGCCACGAGAGAATATTATAAAGTTCATTATCGAGTATCAGTATATATACTCGTACGTATGTGTGAGTTGCAATTGGTAAAGTTAAATAAGACATGTGTGTAGCGTAAGCTACTGAAATGACTGTGCTTTTAGTAGATCGATTCTCTCTCTTCTCTTGAAGCAGCTGATACGAACCTGCTAGCCATCTTTGTACTAAATTTTGTTTATTGTGGCCTTGAGTCAGTAAAATCCCCCAGAGAATAAAGCTCGCGATTTATTTCAAAGTTATTCGAATGTTCTTGAACTAGAGACAAGAAATTAAAATGTTTTCTCACTGATTTGCCTTTGTTTCAGGTGTTCCAGTCAATCTAATATCCACAATTTTTTATGTATTTTTAAACTATTGATTTAGAAAATCCAGTGGAAATGAGAAATTGGAATTGTATATAAATATTTGTGAAGTATAAGGGACAATCGAATAGCTCGAATCGCAACCATTAATGAGGAAAAGATCATTCATTCATTCTCTGTGGCAAAACTCACTGTTTAATCGTCGAGAGTTATGACGAGAAATATAAGCTTTATCTATTTTCAAAGTATAAATGGATTT
This sequence comes from Acheta domesticus, assembly GCA_031308135.1. NCBI lineage: Eukaryota > Metazoa > Arthropoda > Insecta > Orthoptera > Gryllidae > Acheta > Acheta domesticus. The sequence continues at coordinate 219,359,978 of JAHLJT010000631.1, read as the reverse complement.
GTATCGAAAATAAAATTACGGAATCCAAAACATTACCCCTCTGATGCTCTTAACTTCCCATTTTTACATATCAATACAACAGGCACTTTTTTAAAAAGTAAAAAGGAAGATTTAGCAAATATTGTTTGTCCCATTAAACTAGAAAGTACCCATACATCTCTCTCGTGGTGCATATAACGACATTTGATTCGTCAATTGGCGAAAGAACTTTGAGTTAAATTAACATGTGTTCACTAAAGCTCGTTCCATGTGAAATGTTCTAGTAGAATTGAATTGGAGTAGGCATTCTCTGTTAGATGACTGCGTCCATATAAAACGATAATAAAGCGTTCCGAAATCACTTGTTATTGTGGAAATGGCTTTATTCGAGCCCACAAAGGACGCTCCAACTAGGGTGGCTTGTTAGCGGCAATATTCCGTTTCAAAGGCACCATTAATCAAATTGCGAGGGTCTGTACGCGCACATCCACCTGCAGTCGATGGGGCACCCATTCAGAAAGAGAACCGGTTGTGAAGGTTGAGTCCCATTAGAACGCACTCGATAAACGTCTGTCAACTTCCGATTCCGACAATGCCTTTGATATGCGTGGGCGGCAAGGTGCAATGAACGCTTCAAACGAGGAAGGGCTGCGTTCAGTGGAAAGCTGGGGCGCGTTCAGTTGAGGAGTTGCCTCTAAACCGCGGGGAAAATGAAATACATGTGACATAGCTACAGGCCTGTTACCTACTTGTTCTCTGACCAATGTGATCCTCGTAGGTCCTTCTAATACTTTTCCTATTTACTTGAAAACATCTCTTCACCAAACTTTTAAAAATGCTTGAACATTGTTTAAATCCTCGTCGAGTAAATCTTCCTCATTGTATAAGTCTCGTGAAGCAAAAAAGTTGTTTAAGTCCTGTGGATTTTTCAACATGTCTGTTTTCATGTACCAAACACTTGTGAGCAATATCCTAAAATCGAACTCAGTTATCTGGCCTCAGCTATCAGTCCATTGGACTAACATTCGTGGCAGTTTCGAGATGATACCATGTCAGAAAAAGCTCCACGCAATGCCCAAATTAATAAAGTCTGTCGTCAACAAAAGTCCATTCAATACAATTACTATAGTGGTTAGTGACATAACAATTTGCCACTGTTTTTGCACGGCGCAATAATTTTGGTAAAGAAGAGACTTAATTCCATATAAATGTGTTATTTTTAGAATTTTTTGCACAATAATGGGTTTCAAAAATTGTCAAATAATTATTTTGAAACTCTTATTTCTACTTTTTTAATTAGAGTGTCTAAATGAATTCAAAACTATATGCAAACGAAGTTGCGGGTTTAGCTAGTTTTTATTAAAATTCGAAAACACTACGGCCAAAACTTATGAAAACACAAATAATTACAGAACATTTCAATCGACTTGGTAGTTTAAGTTTGATTCTCTAATTTTTTTGATAATAACTTTATATTTTCACGTATCTACCATTTGTTTTAGAGGAATAATAGTTTAATTGAAATGAGACTTCCAGTATGTGAATATTATTATTCATGTGACCATTTCTTAGAAAAACTAGTGATGATAAAATAAAACGTACTTTCTCGTCCATATTTTCACGCAAAATTACTCAAAAAGTACTCAAATTTACGAAAAATTGTATATACATTTATTTTAAAATCTATCTTTAAGAAACAGATTTCATTAAGGGAAAAATTATTTTTTTAATTCAAAACATTTGAAGAAAATAGCACTTTTATTATAGAATTTAGTGTTTCGTTCTACATTCTTCTCCAAATTTAAAACAAAAAATTGTAGTCGTTTTGGGATAGTTTAGTTTGGTTAATTTTTGGAACATTGTTACAATTGGGCACAACATTTCGGGAAAAGAACTATCATTTTAAAAACTCTACAAGAAATAAATACAAAAGTAGTAGTAGTTGTTGTAGTCTTGGGGCATTCATTGTCATGAAGAAAAAAGACATGTATTTCTCCGAAATGTACTTCCGTCAACGTTCGTTTTTAGCGTTACAGAATTTTTCTATTGTACTATGTAACCTTTTCCGACTGCTTACTAGTTATCGTAGTTTACACCATAAAAAACTGTGATATTCGTGTTTATCTTTATTATAATATTTAAGACAAAACAAAGATACTACCATTGCAGTCGCGGAATTTTCAATAATACTCCCGGATATATTTTGTCATTTGCAGTAATTCATTTACAAGAATTTTATATTTTTATGCAGATTTCATATAAAATAATAGACAAAATCCTTACGTGTGCTAATTTGACGATACATTTTGTATGTGCCTCATGTATCAGAGGAAGAGACCCTGCAGAGCAGAGTGAGTGAAGGGAGTAAGCGAAAACTGGAAGTGTCTGGATGTTCGTAGAGCACTGCGCGGCGGCTACTCTGGTCTTGTGAGCGCTCAGGGAGCGGCGGAGGACGCAGTCCGGGCGAGGGCGAGGGGAAGGTAAGGGCCTTACGCGTGCTCTTTTGGCGAAAGCTGCGCAAGGGCCTACAAACGCATTCTCTCCAGTGGTACATTGAGTCGCTCAGTTCAATTAAATAGGTGGTCAAACATGGGGTCCCGTGGAGGTGGGTTGGTCCACGTCCTGACGGGGGGATGCAGAGAAGGCTCTCAAGTGTTTCTTTCTCCATTTTTTTCATCCTCTTGCTTCTCATTTCATGTCATGTACGTTCATTTCACTCCTTTTTCTTCTTCACTGGTCTTCTCTGTATGCTGAACGCTCACCCATGTGTTTGCCGTGCATGGCGACCCGTGTCGGAGGGAATGTGTGTCCTGGCAGTTGAGGGACCTGTTTGTTTCCTTATCTAGTCCTAGTGCTACTGTTCGCCTTGCACTAAGAGGTACGTTCATTACGTATTTTGGGGAACATTCCTTGTAGGTTCCAACACACTCGCTTTGGCCCCGGACTCTTCTAGACGGGCGGTCGGGAGCTAACCCACTCCCGATCAGTCGGCTCGGACTAGGTCTTGTACTGAACTCCAGGGTGAGCGGGGGGATCCACGGCGGTGCAGCGCTGTGTTATTCCCCCACTATATCTCCGTGGCAACCCTGGCACTCCGATGGAGTGTCCCCTTGTTGGACTCCGTGGTGGGTGGGGACCACGAGGATGAACCTATTCCATCTTTATGGATACTTCACCTTTCCCCCCGCCCTCTTCCGCAAGGAAGAGGAGATGTGCCGAGGGAACCATCGACTTGAATAGTTTCTTTTCTAGGGAAGAAGATCGACCCAAGATGCCTCGTTTCCTCCTCCTGTCATGCGCCGAGGAAGGTAAAACTTTTAAAACTGTAAGTGCTGTCCGTCTGGCGCGAGCCATAGAAGAGGCTTACGGGAAGCTCCAAGCGGTCGTGCGACAGAGGAATGGAACGATTCTTTTTGAAGCACGTACCGACGAGCAAATTGGAAAAATTAAAAATACAAAGCAGATTGCCGACCTCCAGGTAGTAGTCACGGTTCATCCCACCTTGAGCCTGTGCAAAGGCGTAGTAAATCACGAGGACTTTGCTACAGAAACGCAGGAAGATCTTCTAAACTTTTTTAAGACCTTTGGCGTGACTGAGGTGTACAGGATCGGAAGGAAGGAGCAGGGGAAAGTGATCCCTACTTCTACCCTGATCCTTACTTTTGAGCGACCATCCCTCCCGGAAAGCATCGTTACCGCTTTCTACAACCTCCGTGTGCAGCAGTATGTGCCGAACCCTTTGCGCTGCTTCAAGTGCCAAAGGTTTGGGCATACCCAGCAGCAATGTATGTCCGTAAACGCGGTTTGCGGGAAGTGCGGATCATCAGTTCACGACCCATAACCCTGCGACAAACCACCGCACTGTGTGAATTGCGAAGGCGATCACCCAGCCAACGACAACCAGTGTCCCACGTTTCTCCGGGAAAGGTAAATCCAAAAATAAAAGTAACCGAAAAGGTTTCCTTCCCTGAGGCGAAGCGTAGGTTCCAAATTAGGAATCCAGTGGACCTATCACGATCTTTTTCCAGTGCTGTAAAACCTAAGTCCCCGGGGGTAACAGCGAGTTGTCAAACTCACTGTACCCCAGCGGTAGTTTCGCACTTTAGTTGTCAGGTGTCGTCGATAGACTTCCCCGAAGATTCGGCGTGTATCCAAGGTGGGAAAATTATCATTCCCACAAAGTACAAAAAACCTGTTCAAAAACTCCACCAGACATCGACCACTTCCACTGAGACTTCTACTGAAATCGATCTTAAGCAGACACCGCCTCCCAGGAAAAATAAGTCATCCAAATCCCGTCCACCTCTTTCTGTTTCCGAGAATCACATCGGACGATCCTCCAGCCCCTGTAGATCTCGGTCACCCGTGGCCAAAAGTCGGGAAATCCCCCCGACACAGGCGCCCATATCCAGCAGCAGTCAGGATGACTGCTGTTGATGAGAAACCCCACGAGAGTTCCTCTACAACCATTCAGAAGGTGAGAAAGAAAAAAAATCAACCAAAGAAATAATTTCTCATAATGGCTCTCTCATGGAACTTAAATGGTCTTCGTGCTCACTGAGAAGAATTAAGATAAATAATTTCTCGCCACAAACCATTTATAGTCTGTCTTCAGGAAACTCATCTTCTCCCTCATCATCCCCTGTCTCTTCGCGGATTTAACATCTATCGGTTCGATCAAGACGACGGACTTCGGCTCACGGCGACGTCGCGGTACTCATCCGCGACTCCCTATTCTCTGAGGAACACAACGTTCGAACCGACCTCCAAACAGTTTGCGTTCGGGTACACCTACCATCCTTCTCTTTTACGGTGTGTAGTATATACATTCCCCCTGGCCAAGTCGTGTCACAAGAGGAACTCGAAGATGTTTTTTCTCAGTTGCCCGCCCCTTTTTTTATTGCGGGGGATTTTAATGCCCACAATCCCCTCTTAGGTAGCACGAGGACCTGCCCGAGAGGTTCTATCCTCGAAAATATTATTGATACATGGGAGTGACCATTTTCCCACTTTGGTCCACTTTAATGTCCCTAATTTAGACGTCATCCATCCTCCTCGCTGGCCAGAGCCGACTGGGATACATTCAGCGAGAAAATTATAATACCAGACCACCTTTCAAATAATATGGATACCTTGGTGGCCCAATTCACCGACGCCCTTCTTCACGCAGCCACCATTGCAATCCCGAAGTCTACGTGTCGGCCACGACGCGTCCCTGTGCCTTGGTGGAATGCTGACTGTGTCACCGCGGTGCGTGACCGAAAGCAAGCACTCGCGAGGCTCAATAGGTTCCCTACCGCATCAAACCTGATCGATTTCAAAAGAAAGCGGGGCAGAGCCAGATTAGTAATACGGGGAAATAAGACCGCTTCCTGGAGAACCTTTATTTCTTTTATTTCTTGCCATACCCTGCCTAAAGTAGTATGGCGAAAGATCCGACAGATCGGAGGAAGATTTTCCCCACCATCTGTCCCAGGACTTCTTATTAATGGAAATCTTATTACTTCTCCAGAAGAAGTAGTTGAGGAATTGGCCTGTCATTATGAAAATACCTCCAGTTCCTTACACTACTCCCCTAGCTTCTTGAAAACGAAGAGTAGAATGGAGAAATGCAGAATGGACTTCTCAACTTGCCTGGAGGAAGATTATAACGCCCCTTTCTCCATGGATGAATTTTCCTGTGCGCTCGCCCGTGGGAAAGATTCTGCTCCAGGACCAGACCAGATACACAACCAAATGTTAAAACACCTGCCGGAAGAGGCACGTCTATTTCTCCTCCGTATCTTCAACAAGATTTGGATGGAACATACCTTTCCTAGGACCTGGCGCGAGGCGATTATTATTCCTATTCCTAAAGAAGGAAAGGACAGGACAAAGCCGTCAACCTACCGCCCAATCTCGCTCACAAGCTGTATATGCAAACTTCTGGAGCGAATGGTGAACACGCGTTTGGTCTGGCACCTGGAACGGAGAAACCTACTTACACCCATCCAATGTGGTTTCAGGAAGAATAGGTCAACCATGGACCACCTTGTCACCCTTACCACACAGATCTCCACTGCTTTCGTGCTACGTCAACACCTGGCAGCAATTTTCTTCGATATAGAGAAAGCATATGATACTGAAGCATATGGTACCTGAAGGTACGGCATTCTTCGCACCATCCATTCTTGGGGTCTTAAGGGCCGGCTCCCCCTTTTGTTAGTAGCCTTTCTTTCCTCGAGATACTTCCGCGTTCGCCTTAGTGACAGGGTATCCGCCAGCCACCATTTAGAAAACGGAGTCCCTCAGGGCTCAATTCTGAGTGTCACTCTGTTTGCCATCGCTATCAATAGTATAGCATCGATAATCCGAGAGCCGGTAAAAGCATCGCTCTTCGTTGACGACTTTGCCATTTTCTGCTCTTCCAAGAGTATTCAAGTGATAGAGAGACAATTGCAACTTGTCCTCAACAAATTGCAGGAATGGAGTGATGCGACAGGTTTCAAATTCTCCGCATCAAAAACTAACTGTATGCACTTCTGCAGGATTCATCATCTCCATAACCACCCCGATCTTTTTCTTGGAAGCCATCTTTTACCTTTTGTGGACTCTGCAACATTCCTTGGGCTTACTTTCGATAAGAGCCTAACTTGGCGAAATCATATACGTAAACTGAAAAGCCGATGTGTCTCACCTCTGAACCTCCTCCGCACCCTTACAGGCAGCTCTTGGGGAGCAGACCGAGTGTGTCTCTTGCGTTTGTATAGAAACCTCATCCGCTCTATTTTGGATTATGGATGTATTGTATATGGGTCAGCGTCACCATCAACCCTCCGGCCATTAAATATCATTCACAACGCGGGTATAAGGATTAGTACAGACGCCTACCGCACGAGTCGCATCGAATGCCTCTTGGCCGAAGCTGGAGAACCATCTCTGAGCCGAAGGCGAGATATTTTATTAGCCTCTTATGGGGCTAAAGTGTCGGGACTGGTTGACCACCCTTGTCGTCGTATAATCATCCACCCAAAGTATGAGTCCTCGTACATTCTTCGAACATCGTTACCCCATCCCCCAGGTATTAGATTACGAAATCTTCTCCGGGAATTAAATGTCGAACTTCCCCCCTCCTGTGAAACCCACAAGTGACCGGATTCCCCTTGGAAATTCCTCCTTCTCAGTATTGACTTCAGACTCTCCAATCTGCCCAAACAAACTACTAGTCCTCTGGTTTACCAGAAGCAGTTCCTGGATATGAGATAATCCTATCCGGATCATTTATTCTTATACACGGATGGTTCATCGTGGAGCGACGCGATGGCATGTGGTTTTTACTGTATCAGGGCCACCAAATCATTTCGGCTTCACTCCAAGTGCAGTATATTCACTGACGAAATGTATGCAATTTTTGAGGCCCTAAAATACATTGAATCAGCGACGTTGCGGCGAGTAGTTATCTGTTCTGATTCTCTCAGCTCTCTTCAAGCTATCTCCCGTCCTTCGTCAGACTACCTGACGTTATCCGTTCAAAGCCTGATTCATCGTCTTGTGTCCCGCCGCTATGACCTCGTACTTAGTTGGGTCCCAGGCCACGTGAGTATCAGAGGGAACGAACTGGCCGACCAGGCGGTGAAATCAGGACTCGTAAAACTCGTATCGACATCCCTTCTGTGCCATTGTCCGATGTTCAGGCTTTCTTGAAACGATCCGTGCGTAGAGCTTGGCAAACAGAGTGGCACAATAGAACTTTCAAACTAAGTGCGATAAAGAATTCTGTGTATCCCTGTCGCTCCTCATCACGGTCCTGTAGGCGCGAGGAAGTTACTTTAACCCGTCTTCGTATCGGACATTGCCATTTTTTCTCACAGTTTCACTCTTCGAAATGAAACTCCTCCCATCTGTGACTCGTGCAAGGCTGTTCTTTCCGTGGAACACGTCCTGCTGTACTGTAGGAAATTTGTTGGCAGTCGACGAAGACATGACCTGGGCAACTCGCTACAAGTGGTGCTCGGGGATGACGATTCTGCGCTCTCAAAACTTTTTTGTTTTTTGAGAGAAAGCAGAATATATAATTTTATTTGAAAGATAACAATGTTTTATGTTGTTTTTGGTCCCTTTACAGCCAATTTTACGTTTTAAGATAAATTTTACGCGCTCTTTTTCTATTTTCCTTCTGCCATTTCTACATGTATGCTTGAAGCAGAATTCAAGCCTTCTTTTTAGCCAATGTACATGCTTTTAAACAGTGAATAAGTTACATATGCAACACTGAATATTTTTTTCTCCAAATACTCTGGCATGGGCGCAAATGACCACAGTAGTCAAAGCGCCCTCTAAACCCTATTCAATCAATTCAATCAATCAAACATAGGGTGTATAAGGGCACATATTCCTAAAACTAAAGGTACACACATAATCATAAGAGTCGTAAAAATGTGGCATAATTCAGTAGTTGACACGCTACATAAACATACCATAATTTACAGACAAGTGTAACACGAGGAAATAAACCAGACGAATCGTGGTTGTCAACATTCAGATATTTTTGTACCAAATGGCATTGCAAACTACTTGTAATTAGAGCTACTCCGACGCTGTTGAGTGAGAATGTTCTGTACTGACGTGGCCGGAGGTTCCCCTGGCACCCGCGTGCAGCGCTGCCTCAAGGCCCTGCGCCGCGAGAGCGCTCTTGCGCATGCGCGGGGCCGCGTCCGGAGCCAGCGGGAGCATAGGGAGCGTCGGGGCCGTCGGAGTCGGAGAGAGTGTCCGGGCCCGCGAGGGCGGCCTGGGCCTTGCGCCTCTCGTAGGCGGCCACGATGCGGTTGCGGCGCCGAAGGTTCACCCCGGGAGACTCGGGCAGCTCCAGGATGACGAACGTCTCCTGCTGCGGGCGAGCGCTGCGGCGCTGCTCTGCGAGACACACGCCGTTCTCAAGCGCATTGATCTTTCTAACAGCTGCATCAACGGGTTCCGCACCTATTCCATCACAGGGTTCAGAATAACCCCAAAACTGCTAGTGTCACGAGAAATGATAGTGGAGGACGCAAAATGACTTCGTGAAGATGAAGTGAATGGTGGAATGAAAAACAGAAGTGGTATTATAGATTTCCTTTTAATACTTCTGTTCATTCTGGAACAATTACAGGAAAAATGCATGTAACGAGGACGAACCGAACGGAATTGTCACTACCAGAATCATTGTCATTCCCAAAATATAACCGAATATCAAGAAAATTGATTCCTGCAAAATACTCAACTCCACTATACTTTTCTTAAGAATTGTAATATTTGACATCTCAATTGAACATTAAACGTTTCATTTAGACGCACTAAAATTAGACATATCAAGATCGCGGGCAAGGTAACTAGCCTATTAAGAGTTCGCGGGCAATGCGTTCAGAGCAACTGGCGCGAGACTCAAAAGTATGGGTTGTAGAAATTACTCTAATTCATCTCTGAAAATGTGGCCTATGAGTGTCTTTTGGAAAAGTCACTTGAGAGTTATTGCCCTAAATTTATCTATATTAATTCGCATTTCCTCTAAAATCGCAAAGAAATGATTCATTAAAACGTAATAAAAAATCAGTGAGTTAAAAAATTGTCAATTAAGAGAAATATTAATAACTTAAATCAAAAGTATCTTGATTTTGTAGTGGTGTCTACGTAAGAGTGCCTTGATTGCATAATTCCCTACGTTCAGATTAGGAGACTTAAAAAAACTTCTTGTCAGTTAAAAGAGCTGTCTGTCCGTACGCCAGAATTGGTAACTTACAGACACTTGTTAATTTTTTCACATTATTGCTGCATGCAACAAATATGTGAATTATTTAATGAAATATAACAAAAACGAAAAAAGAAAGAATTCACCACTCAAGAATATTTGTACCCGTTGGTAAAACATATATACAAGGCCGAATTTTGAAAAGGATAGACATGGAGTATAATTATAGCTCAAACGTCATTTGCTTGTTAGAATAAATCTGTAAACATATTTTCGTATCAAGCTACTGTTCCCCGCATCGTGCCACTTGAGCTAACTCGTGTACATCCCTTTAAAATTAGCCTGGAGTTAAAATTCTCTCACGAGACCCCTACCTGGTACCTATTTGTTAACAGTAATTATTGTTTCAGAACGATATTAATTCGTTATATTGTATAATTTTGTATAAAATATGTTGTTATCTAATACAAGAATGGAAGAGGAATTACAGAAATTATTATGATGAAGAGTCGGATATTGCTTTGAGTTATGTAATATTGTATGTTCTATTATATAATTCTTCATATTTTTATTGAATCATAATCATTATAAATAATACCAGTTAGAAAACGTAACTATCTATTTTCCAAGTGAACGTTTCACCCAACTTCCGTAACATTATTGGAACACTGTGCGTCCGCCGCCGCGTCGGGCACTATTTTTACTCCGCCGCTCAACTCAAAGCAGACGAACAGATTTCTGTGATGACACAAAACATTGAGTTGGCAAGCACTGATCTATAGGATTGCCATGTGCAATGGAACGTAGCATGCGATGTGAGAAAATGGCAATGTAGCGTAGCGATTGCATCATCACATCATCAATCAGATTTGTTACCGTATGGCGAAATTACCGACTTTGCTGAGTGAAAATTACTGCTACATAAACATGTGATATGCAACGTAGTTAGCAGTTGAATAAACGTTTCATTTCGACACCATAAGTTTCAATAATTAGTTGTTTAGTTTTACACTATTTATGAAATCCTTTCTTTCTTCTTCATCTTCTGCTTGTTCTTCTTCTTCTTTTACCTTTTACCCGTTACTATGGGGTCAGCGCTAATAGGTGCAGGCCAATTTTTATTAATTTTTCTAATACTCCATTTTTATATAGATTTAGCAATGTTTTTTACGGCCAAATGCCCTTCCTGACGCCAATCACAAGGGACGCACAAGCACAATGCACATAGACAACAAACACAATCACGAAAACACACACAAGCATGCCCGAGGCGGGATTCGAATCCATGACCCTTCGATCCAAGATCACCACGGCACTACTGTCTAAGCCAGTTTTGCCAAAGTCGATGCCACGAGCGAGGTTTCGTGGCACGAGTGCTACGAAAAAATCGCCCCTCCACACAATTCATTACCCCTATACTAATAGTTTCCTTTCCCGACGCTAGTCGGGAGACGCAGAGACACTCATGGCATGCTATGGTGCCACGACGCAAGCCACTGCCACCAGTAGAAGACCTTGACAGCACTGGCCTAAGCCATCTAGGCCACCCGGATTCGACATTTATGAATTCCTTTCTTTACACTACTTACTATTAAGTTATCAGGTAGACAATGTTTTTATGTTATACATGAACGAAACCAGCTTTATTTATTTCGCGAAATCAAGGACGTTCTAAGGAAGGAACTCGACGCAGTTGCATAGCAGTTGCCAAATATATTAATTGGTGAAGAAGGAATAAACATATCGCAAATAGAATTTCGGTTCTGCAAGTTAGAAAAAATATAAATAACCATATCAATACAATAAACGTTAATAATTTTGCAAAGTTCATTGATTATATTCAAAGATTCATAACTTGCTTTAAATTTAATGGATATGAATGTGTAATTAATTTAATCTATGTTTCTCATCTAGTTTGCCAATCTCTGTTGCTATGTTGCTCATATTTTTCTGTTTCGTGTGGTTCAATAAAATACATTTCTAACTGCATATCTTTGTAATTCATTAAATTTTTTTCTTCATTTTCATTTGAAAATAAGGGAGTTAAATGTTGTTTTTTTTCAATTTTAACGTGATTCGTCTTGATTTGAACGTATTTGATCTCAATTTGAACGAACGTGTTCTCAATCTGAAGTGTTTGTTTCCAATTTGAAAGTTCTTGTTCTGAACTTGAAAGTGTTTGGACTCATTTTGAAGTTGAAAAGGTGTAGAGCCGCCGGTCCATTGCGGTTGCAATTTCAGTGGGTGTTTCAATGATCACGTTTATGTTGTATTATAATTCATGTTTTTATCATTTCAGGTCTGAACTTTAATGCTTTATATAAGGAATATTTAATAATATACTGATAATGACTTACGGTACACAAAACTCAAAATTATCAAGTTAACATTAGTTTTGTATCAGATCATTTAAAGTAAAATGTAGCGATGAAATATCATGGAGTATAATAAATCTTTGCATTGTCTTCTCTTTGAACGAGACACTGATCGTGCCCATTGAATGTTCAGAATGTTGGTGTCGCAGTATTGTATCACGTTGAATACTTTTGAGTACACTTTCTGAATTTCATATAATTTTTCTATTTGAAAATTATGATAAGTCGTTGATCTGATCTTGACTGCCCAATGAGAGAGCAACAGAAGTTTACACTGGTACTTTTTTTTAGATCTCCTACCAGAACATATTTGTTAGGTATTAGTCACACATGAAAATAATCGGGATTTATATTGTCCAGGTAGCAAGCAGAACACGGAGGTTCGGCAAGATAACACCTTCGTTTACCACTTGTTAAAACGTAAAATACTTTTAAAGAGTTCCAAAGTCTTTGCAAGTTCGTTTATGAGAATTGTCCAATTGAATTGTTGAAATTGCAAGAAAAATATTACTGCTACACAAAGAATACCATCGTTCACAATCAGTACCGGCATCCTTGTGATTAGCGTAGATGTTGAGTGCGATCCGCTGATGCCCTAAAATGCGCTCATTCTGCAAGGTTACATTGAACTAATTTTTTAGTGTCTCGATATGAAAATACATTGACGCTTGCTTGGTCACGAAGTTTGGGGGAGGATCCTTGTCATTCGACTGCTTGGGTTAATTTTAAGGTAGTTTACAAAATCGAACAAGAACACTTATTTCATTGAACAGAGTAGAAAAATAGTCGATTGATTGATTAGTGTTTTCAGTCGCGTGAACTGCTAAGGGTATTAATCCTGTAAGTGTAGTGTAACGAGCAGGGTTTTCCGCAAACCTCCTACTAGCGGGGCACCGTCCAGCCGGAATAGGCTCTAAGCTTCCAACTGATCTCCCAACACGTGTGGTACTGTATTAAAGCGTATGTGATTTAAGTGTATGTATGTAGTGTAGTGCATTTAAGTGTAAGTGTAAGTAGAAAGCGAGAATAGAACAAAGAAGGGTAAGGAAAGATCGTGCGCGGTTCGTGGACCCTTTGTTAGGGTTTTGCTCTGGCATTCGCCCGATGTTGATCGGAGGAACTGCGGGTCAGAGAAACCGGTGACTGTAATTCTCTTCCAGAGAGAGCGGCTGATTTCGATATAGTTAATAATATTCGAGTAGGCTGTATCCGGGGATGCATCCGTACTGTAATTCGTGAAATGTCTTGCGTATACTGTAGAATGTGTATGGAGAATAAGGAAATTACAAAACTAAACACACTTCTGAGACGTGCCGACGGGAGGCGAACAATAGAAACGGACAAGTTCTACGAAAATAAAAGTGAGTGGGCGAGTATTGATATTCCTCTGGCGTACTGCATGAGTTTCTTGATGTCACTGCCGAACACATGTTGAAGTTGGTGAAGCCACATGCAAGGAACCGTTAAGTTAATGGAACGACGTACCTTCTTGTAACCATTAAAACTTCTCGACAGCATCGGTTTGAATCTGTTGGATGACACCAGCTGTGGCAATGTGTGTTCTCTCAAACGCGGCCTCTTCAGTTGAGTCAAGAAACGCAAACTATGAATCTGGTATACCTGCGCGCGAGGATCAATTCGCAATTTATTTCGGTTATGTGAAGCACGCCGAGAAGAGAACGTCGCCATCAGCGCAAGCGCCACATATATGATTAAAAACTGAATATTATTTCTTTACACATACGATAAACGTTATGCGAGTATTACGTCTTCGAAAATATGACCGACACTATTTTTACATGATTTTGCTAAATGCAATTTTCTCAAGCAAGAATAAATAATCCTACAGTTCTGTATCTCTTACTATGCAGCTCTTTAATTGCTGGGGTTCGGTCGATTCATGTAGAATTTATGGTGAACAAATATATTTTGCGGTGGGTTTTCTCGGGATTATCCCTTTCTTCCATTTTCCCTCCCTCTCGTTAGACCACTCCTTCGTCATCATATCATTATTACTTACTCTTCGAACTCATGTATTTACTTCCAGTTATGGCCTTATTATAAGACTTAGGTTCTGATAGGATGAAGAATGTAGTGACCAAAATAAAATATATTTCACGTTCAAAATTATTATAAAACGCGGGTCAGTTTATTTCAGCAATATCTTGTGCTTTACTTACAGCTGCCGTACCTCCGTTTGCTATAAAAATCCTCTGCAAGGATTTTTTACACCAATAATTTTTTGGTATTAATTTTCATACGTCAGGTTAACTACATAGTAGTGTATGGTAAGCTAGTTTTGTTTCAGCTATTCGTGCTGATTCCACCAAATCTTATTTTCTTTTCATATCAATTTTTTTAATGGTTAACCCATTTGTTCCTCGGTCTTAAATATTCAATCTTGTGCAGAAGAGATTTCTAGAATATACATCTCGAAATTATATACTTTTCAGTAAAGGTGTTATTAATTAACTTCAAATATTTTCCTTTTTGTCGTACAACGTGTCAATGATAACGTACATTTCTTTATACCTTTACATTTCTTTATATCTCAATATTTTTCCATTTTCTTGATGAAGATGAAGGACTTAAAATAAGTCCTGTAATCAGAAAACCAAATTTGGAAAAACCAAGAATTAAAATTTCATGGCGATGAACGATGCACGTGTTGTCGGTATTAAATAATCTAATTCCATGATTAATCTTCAAAAATTCATTTAAATAGTATTCTATTTACTTGCAACATTCGGAATATCAGACAGTTGTGCCCATCCGTTCTCAGGGCGAATTGTAATAGCTTGTACTTGTACTGAATGCTTGGTTCGCAACCGGATCGTCAATGCATTAGAGATCGCCTCGGCCGGCATCCAGCCACGGAGCCAAGCCATCGCTCATTTGGTGCGCCGCGCGCTCCCGATCGCACAAATCGATGCCCTCTCGGCGCAACGCGCTCAAGGAAGATGGATTTTGCGTTTACAGGATAGGAACGAGCGCGCATTCATTTGAGGTAAAAAGTGTCTCTAAGCGGTGGCCCTTTCTAAGGGAAGTGAAAGCGAAGATTTATTTCACTGCGTTTCATTACTACATTTTACTTTAAACGTTACAATACGATAAAATGTATGTTAGATTGATGATTTTGTGTTGCCAGGACCGGACCGTTAAACAGTACATCGTAATCAGTATACGTTGTTAAATATTCATTATATAAAACTTTAAAGATAAGATCCCAAATAATAAAAACATAACAACAACATAAATATAAATTAAACGCAGTTGAAACTTATTGAATTGTTAGTGAATGAGTTTTGTCATTACAGACTATTTGCGTACTTTGCAAATGAAATTATACATTAGACAGGATTAGAATTAATTTCAAAATATATTAAGGAATTGCATATACATTTTACTTTGATCAGTTTCTCGAGAGGACAAATCATATTTAGCACTCCATTTA
The DNA here is from genome assembly GCA_031308135.1 of Acheta domesticus. NCBI lineage: Eukaryota > Metazoa > Arthropoda > Insecta > Orthoptera > Gryllidae > Acheta > Acheta domesticus. The sequence continues at coordinate 219,344,467 of JAHLJT010000631.1, read as the reverse complement.
CACACAATTAAGAACATACAGAATATTTCTTATTATCTGTTATTTTCTGAAACCTGCACATATTTAAATATACGTTTCATAATGATATACTAACTAAAAATGTGTAGTTTAATAATTATATCTTTCATTCCGGTAAATAAGCTGGTGAGTCAGCTTCCTGCTGATATACTCATTGCTCCTAATTATTAATTACTGTTGGAATTATCAGATACGTTAATAATAATAATAATAATAATAATAATAATAATAATAATAATAATAATCAGCTTCTTCCCGGAATCAAACTACATTTCTTACTGATTATCTGGACAAAACATTGTTTCCAATATTCTTTCAAAAATATATTCAACCATTTACTCTAGATTAAAGGACTCGTTCCATACTCATTCCTGTGATAGACTGTATTCTTCAAAGCATTCTCAGTCAAACGTTGCCTTTTTAAATAACTTCACTGTATTGAAAGTCTTTTTTTAAATGAGCTTTAAGTAAAGGCGAGGATCGAGATTCACTGCCTCCTCTCCAATTAGGTTATAAACAATTGTGAAAGGCATGGATAAATTCTGAAAACTCTGAGAGCAGACAACAAATGTAAGTACGATCAAATGATCGGTAATCAAATTACTTTCCTCTGCGAGGATTTTTTATTTCAATAATATTTTGGTTTTCATTTGCATACGTCAGGTTAACTACGTAGTGTTGTTCAAGCTAATTTTCTTTCAGCTTTCCATGCTGGTTCCATCGAACCTTACTTTCTTTTGAAAGCATTATTTCTTATGGGTCAACCCATTTATTCATCAATCTGAAAACAATAATTTTCTGCAAGAGATATTTCTAAAATACATGTTTTAAAATTGCATATTTTTCAGTAAAGGTATTATTATTTAACTTTAAATATTTCCATTTTGTCGTACAATATGTGGTTCAGTGAATACATACACATCTATACATCCCAATATTTTCCATCTTCTTGTTGATGATAAAGGTTTTAAAATACTAAGCCCTGTAATCATAAAAAGGGAATTGAATGAATTTAATTCTCATGGTGATGTATGATGCATGTGTTGTGGGGAATTAAATAATCTCCTAATTCCTTGGTTTATCTTCAATAATTCATTTAAATGCATACTTTATTTACTCGCAATATTCAGAACATCAGCCAGTGGTGGTCATCCGTTGTCAGAGCCAATTGTAATAGCTTCCTGTATCAGCCTCGGTCGGTTGGGCGGCATGTGATGCGTCCCCGGGGGCGAATCGCCCAAGGCGCCTTAATTTTTTTCCCGCAGCGCCAGTCGCAGTAATCCGAGGTGACAAAGCGACCGGCGCCACCATCGCCTTTGTTAAAACGGCCTTTGTCTCGCCTAATAAGATTAGGCACATAATTTCTCTGCCTCGGAGCCCCGTCCGCCCACGCCGTCCATTCCGCCGACTACCCTTCCGACCATCCCGTCCGCCGTCCTCGTCTCCCGCCCCTGCCTGTCCCCTTCCCGCATTCACCCACCCCGCCCGAACGCCTCCCATCCCCCCCCGCCAACCCACCCACCGGCCCACCCACCAGCTCACCCACCGGCCCACCCACCGGGTCACCCACCGGCCCACCCACCGGCCCACCCACCGGCCCACCCACCGGCCCACCCACCGGCCCACCCACCGGCCCACCCACCGGCCCACCCACCGGCCCACCCACCGGCCCACCCACCGGCCCACCCACCGGCCCGCCAACTCTCCGGCCCACCTGCTCATCGAACCGCCTAGACAGCGGCCCACCAGCTCACCGCTCCACCGGTCCACCATTCTTCCAATCACCCAGTGTTCTATCCCTCCAGCAAGCCCTCCTACCAATTTCAAGCCCGCCGTCCTCCTCGCCAGCTTTGTCCGCCTTCTCCCAACGCTGCATCTTCACCCCACCATACCCACCAGGCCTGGTCCCATCATTTCGCCTTTCCCCGCCCTGCTTGCCCCGCCCACCCTGTCCCTCATACCGCTGGCTCATCTCTTCAAGCTACCCACACGTTCGCACTTTCCGTTTGCCTACAATGTCCGATCGTCCACTCCGCCCCTGCATGTCTCTCTCATTCCACATTCTCTTCCTCCTTTCGTTTATTCCCCACCCCCTGCCCGTCCCGCCCCACCACCATCACTTTGTCGCCCGAGAAGACGCGCGGGCGGCCTGTGGGGATTACGAAGATGTATGCGGGCACGCCAGCCACGCAGCCGGGGACGGAAAGAGCAACGGAGAGAGCGGGCGAGGCGGCGGCGCCCTCGCGGCAATTGGCGGCGACCGCAGAGGGAAATTATCGAAATGGAACCGCCTCCCGGCCTCGCCGGGCCCTCGCCCGCGCCAGGTGGCCGCCAGACCAATTAATCGCTCTTTTTCACGGGCGGGCGCCGCCCGCAGCCGCCGGCGCTCGCGGCCATCGTTCACGTCGCCCGCCCCGCCCCTCCACGCCCTCTCTCCGCCGCTTCCGCTTCCGTTCTCACCTGCAACCCTCCCAAAGGCGGCTTTACAGAGAGGCTATGCTCCCCTTGCTGTGGACAGAATCCAAATACTCTTTTCCAAGATGTGTATAAATACCAAAATATTCAATTTTTGAAAATTTATCTTACGACCATGCGTTTATCAGAAAATGTTACTGTATAAATTGTTTTGTAATGTTTACTTCAAGTGAATTGTAGTGAGTTCCAGATCGCTCGCTAATGTATGGTTTCATAGTGTAAACTTAAATTTTAGTAAAATCGGAAAATTAATTGAATGAAGGCTTATTTACAGTCATTTCAGCGTTAGTCGTATGGTTGCCCCCAAGACCTTCAAGATGGTCTTGGTAGAGCGCCAGTAAACGCGTGTATTGTGAGATTATTGTTACCGAAGCAAAGAGAGCGAGTTCTTTAAATTCGAGTATTGTGTGCTTTACATGCAAAGACTGGGTGTGTATAAACCAATGTCCAGCAAACATTTGAAACCTGTCCCTTACAACACAAAGCAATTCTAAATATATGTACTGCATTACGTTTTTATATTAGTATATTTTTTTGTAATTGTGATTGCATTACTCCAGAATTTGTAAACTTCCCTCGCTTTATTATTTATAAGAATGTGTACAGAATGTAACTACTAAGCGACATGAAGCGACTTTTTGCGGAGAGTTTCGAGTTTTCATGTAGAGCATATGTTGAACTTTCCTGTTGTAACTTTTCAAGATTCGTTTGTGAAATATAACCGCATAGGTTCAGCTAGCAGTCATTTATGGGATTGTTTTGTTGCTCGAGGATTAACTGTAAGAAATACAATGTTTAAGAAAGATAAATCAACCACGTGTTCAGTATAATATAGGATCAGGCCATTAATGATAAGAACGATGCTCTGTTTGAAAAGTTGAAAGTACGCAATTAATATGAAATAAATCAACAGATTTTCGATTGTTTTACAATTTTTTGCCCTTGTGATATGAATGTCGATGACCATAGCAATGTGGGAGAATAGCGACGTGATTTATAATGCAAGAATACTAAAAAATTGATTTCCTCACTAGTGTATTATGAATTAATTTCTACCTTGAAAACTATATAATTATGAACAGTCTTTAGTGATTTATATTAAAAAAGAAAATTACTGCACATTAGCATTATAATACATGTCACGTAACTATTTTATCCACGATAAATACTATGAAGTACTGAATTCGATTAGCATACGCAGTATAAGAAAAATATAATAATCTCATTTTTGGTCTGACTGGGGGGTTTACTTGAGATACTTGATACCTACCGATAACAATGACACCGTGATGGGGCCAAGTGATAATATGATTAAATGTGAAAGTGCAGTGCCAACATAGACCTACGCAATATTGGGGGAATGTGAAGATACTCTTCCTGAGAATGTCCTCAGAGGAGCGGTAGGTCTCGGCGAGAGAACCTAATAGAGGTGTTTCAGGCGCAGGTAGATACCAGCTGGGAAGATGATGAAACGAAACCATAACATTAGCTACCATTCAAGAGAACAGGAAATTAATTATACAAGGAAGTGTTACAAAATGACACAGACCACTTGTTTATTACTTCGGCCTTCTTCCCTCATCAAGAGAAAAATTAGAGAACATTGTATTAAAATACGCATAATGAAATGTGTAGCGTAATTTCCTCCTTATCAATATCTTGGTCTCACAAATAAAGTATTCTCTACTGTAGAGAATTAAGTTAACGAGAATATACCAAAACATGGAAATTAAATGTCATTAAACATATAAATTACCAGAAACATTATGCTATTCGTATTGCTTACCTCAGCGTGAGAGATAATTTACAACCAGAGGCACACCACACCTTAAAACAAACATATATTACACAACTCCACAGCAGTAGATGGTCAAGATCCTGCGATGAAATCGTGGAAAGGGTTACATGCCAGAGAGGAATAATTACAGAAACGAAATACTTCAACTTTCTCTGCGTAAAAAGAAGGCTCAAATGTAGGGTCGAATAAGTGGATTCCTTTACATTTATCAGTTGGTTCCTTTGTGGCAAATCATACTCCCCCTGGCATGTGCATCGCAGCCCTGTTTTCTGTGAATTCTTTAACATTCGCCGAGCCGAGCGCGGTCCGCGTGTGTCCTGCTAATTTGGATTGCGGCGCGGGGGGAATGGGCGGGGAATCCCCGATGGCGCAAGTGGCTTGTCTCTGCGCACAAAGCCCCCGAGTTGCGCATTCGCTCTCGCTTCGCCGCCGCGAGTTCGCTTCCAAATCAGTGGATTGATGCAGCTCGCTAATCCCACGTTTGTGAACTGGTTTCCCGCTTTCACCTCGGTTTATGATTCCGACTGATTTTTCTCTACGATATCAGTCGATCAGTCTGACGTTCCATTGCAGTTTCATTGCTCCGTCCCGGCGTGCGTTGTCAGAAACAGTTAACGCGTTTGAAGAGAACTAGTGTGTGTATTCACGTCAAATTATATGTGAACATACGGAACAAACGTCACATTTAAAGCTACTGGAAGAGCATCTAGAGGATGTGGAAAGCGGATTGCAAAGAAGCAAAAATTTACGGTTGCCCGATATATTCTGAATCCTTCTTGAATTTATTCGTCAGTAGAATACATTTATCAAAAATTGTAAAGTTCGCAAAAATATTTTTAAAATATGAATGAAACTCGACTGTAAATACAACAAGGAAAAATATAAAATAGTATTAACACATCATTTACTGTCTTTGGTAGTCATAAAAAGTATTAATGAACTGCCTGAGTTCATAGTCTCATACATTTGAACAAATCACATTAAATGCGAACATATGGAAAATAAAATATTATAAAATTGTATATTCTATTGTGTAATAGTATTCTCAGAGTCAATACACATTGCAACCCTTGGAGTAAGTTATAATGTAAGGCTCAAATAGTTAATAAACATATTTAATTGAAACCATTAAGTTACTGATGATACAATTTGTATCATCTATAACTTTATGATCAGTAGATTTCATAACCAATAACTTGGATATGAAATCTATTCATCTCTATTTTAAAATGACTAATGTATCAGTAGTGACTTTTCTATGCAATTTGACGTAGATATTACTGTTGAATAAATTATATAGAACGTAGAAGTGTGGGAAAAACTATTATATTCAATTGCCAATATTGATAATCAATTACAAAATAATAAATGCCGGCCTCGGGTTGCTGCAGTTGATCAGTACTTCTTATGACTTCGTAAGACTGTAAACATGAGTTAATCTTTTATTATTTTAATATTTTTTAATCAGTCAAGTCCTACATTTTTAAATACTTTTTAATTTATAATGTTTAGTATATATATATATATATATATATATATATATATATATATATATATATATATTGAATTTAGTCATTTTAATCCCAGAATTACTGCTTTATCTACGAATGTAAAGACTTGTGTGTCATTTGAAATGCAAGATATTCTTCACTCTTTCAATCAGTCCAGAAGTTTGGATTTTAACTTAATTATATTAAAATGTGTTACAAAATTTCAATTACACTACAATTTACACTACACATGACAATTAATGACCTAAAAATCACAATTTAACTATATTTCTATCATTGCTTGTGTCTTACTATTAAACTATTCTCCCTATATTTCTATTATTGAACCGTCTTTTTGTTGTAAATTCATCGCCATTTAATCCTTATTTTCGTAGGATCCTCCCTACTACATCAGTGTTATCTTTTAATACCACACATAGCTTTTCAGCGTTTCTGCTTAACATATACTATTATCCTTCTTAGCCCAATGAATGGACCCAGGCAGCCCCTTCTACCTCTCATTACGCAGCAGTGACACCTAAGCGCAGTACTCCTCTGAGATGTGATGGAGAGGCAGGGGGGGAGGGAAAGAAGCAAGAAGACCGATAACGACAGTTGTTGGTAAGAGGCTCGACAGTGGAGTTGGTGCTAAGAGGCCAGGCCGGGCTGTTGTGGTAAGTGACGTGCTGTGGAGAGAGCAGAGTTTCCAAGGTTGGGGAACATTGTCCCCAAAATGGAGAATTTATTCGTTATAGGGAAAGAATAGAGAATATAAATGAACCGGGAAATGTTTGGGGATTTTTGAGGAAATTGATTTCATCCGGATTGGAAATATTACTCTCAACTATTATGAATCAAAACGAAACAATATTCGTTTTTCTCTCTCATTTTTTGTATGAAAAGTAGAACTAGTGGTGATATAGAATGGCACAGACTTTCCCATTTTAATTTTCTACTTCCTTTGGTCCCGGCTAGCTATTCGGAATTGCCACATACTCTAACCAGCTGCCATTTATCTTAGACTAAAGTATATATTTTTGACATTTTCATAATTTTTCAGTTTTCTAAAGGTAGAAAGGAAATATTATTTTAAGAATACTAAAGAACAGTAAAACCTCGTCCTAAATGAAAATTTTCTTTCAAATTTTTGGAGCCGTTTTAAACAACCTGGTGTTAAGCGCTAATTTAAATGAGAAATACGTTTTCAAATAGCATTTTTGATTTTTCAAAAAACTTCATTAGATGTCATTTGAAGCACTTTAAGTCATAACTAAAATATTATATACAAATTTTTGGAAATGTTCGTATTAACGGTGTGAGAGACCTTTCAAAAGTATATTTGTGTAGTTTTTAAAAAAAAAAACAAAAAATACTCCAAAATCAACTTTATCACTAGAAGGACAGGAATTTCGTTCTACCTAGAAGGACCTTTGTGTGTCATTTTGACACGTGATCTCCTGAGCACTTGAAAAGCTAACATTATAGATTTTTCTTACGCACTGTACTGTAAAGTGGATAAAAGAATAAATGCACATATTTCTCGAACATTTTAATACATTATATTTCAAAAAGTTTGAAGTTACAAAATACAAAGTCGTAGAAACTTTTACAGAACTTGAAATAATAGAGAAGGTACTGAGCAATGGATGAAAACGTTAATAACATTTGTTAGTTTATGAAAATGTAATTTTCATATTAATGGAGAAAGAAAAAAATAAACAGTGTAGGCATGCTGATTTTTTTTCTCACAGCCGTAAACATTTAACTCATACAACATACAGAAGAAGTAATGATGCTATAATTGCTTTTTTTGGCAGTGCTTCCTGTTCATATGATTAGGTGTAACAGTGCTTTTCATCAAGAGCCAAGGGTAATATTTAACATTTTCAGACGATACTTCATCAACTATCTTGCGAATAATTTGCAATCTATAAGTAGATGTTTTTCTTGCATCTTTCTTGAACAATATCTATGCATTTACTGTTGGGATATCTAGGATCTTCAATAGAATGTGAACTGGCCATCATCACCTCCTTGGGCGCACGGTATATTTACGAACCATCTGATGTAATGTATCTATCTCCGCCTATCCTTTAAAAAAAAACATCGCCTTCTTTTCCCCAGAGTTCTGTGTGCTGATGCTGTCATGTAAGGTGCCCAGGATTCGAACACTTTTATTCTTTTTTCAATAATAATAATATGTGAGAGTTTGACCGAAGTTTTGTTTGTACAAAGTTGTAAAATTCACTATGACAAAACTGCCTAGATATTTTTGATGAGTGATTTTCAAGTGTCATATCTTGCTGATTCCTTCCCATTATACCTAGTTTATTCATATTCAGCTTTTCTTCAAGTGACACAGAAGAAATAAGGAATCGCAGTAGATGTTCAAGCCCCCCCTCCCCTCACTCACCAAGTTCCGACTGCTGCTTTTCCTACTTTTTCGATAATATTGGACATTTATTCTTGTTCTTGTTCTGCTTCTTCACTAGAAAGATACCAGAATCCTTGATTTCATCACCCATGTCATTTGCTTCCTCCGAAATGTCTCCATTGCTGTCACTGCCACCTTCACTGTTTTCTTTAGTAAAATGTTAAAGTTCAAGAAGTATTTATTCCATTTTCTGTACTCATTATGCAAAGTTTCACACACACACACACACACACACACACACACACACACACACACACTCACGGCTTGCAATTACGTTTTGCACATTGAAAGTTCTCTGTAACACTTACTGTGGATTCAAAAAAAACAGGATGTATCCGGCAATTTCTAACGGATCGTTATCATCGTCGTGCATCTAATTTCAAGAAGGTAACAATAGTCTTATCAATCTGAAAATCAGAGATATACTGCTTCCAATGGGAAACAAAAGTATGATACAAAAATGAAATATCAAAACTTGGAAGTGTATACTGTGTCAATATGACACATGGCGGTCCTTCTAGGTATATCTAAGATTTTTTCCAATTCTATGAAATTCACAGGATTGAGCTTTACAGCATGTGAAGTTCATGCACTAAAGAAAGCACTTACAAAGAACCAGTTTTTCAACTTTTTAAAACTCAAGTACTACATTGTATGTGTCACAAAACTGTCATTTTGACACATTCGCTCCTTCTAATGTTATGTCATAATGAAGAGTGCAATTTTCACTATCCGGTCAAAAATGTTGAAGAAAAAATTCGAAGCCGTTTATGAGAAAATGACGTTTGAGCGTTTCTGAAAATGCGGTATTTTGAACTAGTTTTCACAGAAAACGGTTCAGTTATGGACAAACTTTACTTCACATTATTTAAAGCACATGTACTCATTAATATACTAATGTGAACAAATAGACAGTTTCTTTATTAACGACGTGAGAGTCAAGTAAAAAAAATACATTTTTGTGTTTTTCGAAGAAACAAAAGAATAGGCGTTTATGTCATCTCACAGAGCATATTAGGCACTATCCTTACCAAAAGTTTAAAGAAAAAAATTGGAACCGTTTTTTTGTAGGAAGACGCCGAATAAAATTCAAACTTTTGCAATTTTCAAAAATTCAGATCTCTCGCAACCGTTAATATGCACATTTCCAGCAATTTGTAAACACTATTGTATTTGTGATTTAAAGTGCTTCAAATGACATCTAATGTTCTTTTTCAAAAACTCAAAAATTATCTGGTAAACCGAGGTACAAATTTTGCATTTTTAGTAACGCTTAAACGCCACTTTCTTAAAAACGGCACCAAATTTTTCAAACAAATTTGCCATTTAGGACGTAGTTTCACTGTTCTTTCATATTGTCAAAATAATTTTTCCATTCTGCCATTATAAATTCGAAAAATTAAGAAAATGTAAAACAAAATGTACCTATGCTATGATAGATGGCAGCTGGAGAGTATGTGGGAATGCCGAATAGCTAGACCAGACTAAAGGAAATAGAAAAATCACACGAGAATGTCTTTGCACTTGTTTCTCGTTTTCTCCGTCTCTCGGTTCCCTAATTAAATATGATTTGAAGAATGTTATAAACGAGTAAAACCTTGTCTACATAGAAATTTTTGATAAAAATTAATTCGTTTAAGCAGTGTCAAGATATAAATATCAGATAATACATATTTATTTAAAAACATATTACTAACTAGCAGACAAAGTATAATTTTACTCACATTAAAAAATGTACTTAGCTCATACCACAGCAAGTTAGAAAAAAATATTTACAAAAACAGACACACCAAAAGAAATAATCCGCGTTTCTCTGCGTCGCCGCATGGGTAGTAGCATGTAGAGCTAAGCTTCAAATCCTTAATTAGTCGCCTGGGCATATTTTCCAAATCTCAGTCAAAAAACAAAACAATTATCTAATGAACACATCTGAGGCATAGTCCGTAAAAATGGTTACCTATATCATTATATTTATAGGATTGTCGACAAGCCACTGGTTCTCTGGCAATAATATTTTTCGCTACAAGCCGCTCCGTATTGCCTGGCAGAGCGTGCAATCCATGAACCACCTGCAAAGCCGCTGGATACTCCCACAAACCCGGAGAACAGTATTTCTTGTCTTCCGGAGAATAGTATTTCTTGTCTTCCGGAGAATAGTATTTCTTGCCTTCCGGAGAATAGTATTTCTTGCCCGTAATTCTTTCAAATAGCTTCCATGTAGCTTCCTAGCGCGTACAAAGCATTGAGACCAACAGTGTAGTCGCTGGCCTCTACCAAATTCTCCTCCATTCGGAAAATAGTACTTCTTCCCTGTGGTTCATCCAAGCAGCTTGATGTGGTGTGGAAAGCATGAAACCCACCAGCATAGCCACTGGGCCCTCCCACAATCCCCGTCATCCGCAGAATATTTTGTGCAATTCTTCTGGTGCGTGCGACTCGGGGCTTGATATCTAGACATGAGAAAAATGAAAAGAATTATGTACAAAATATTGAAAACTACGGATTCAATACTAACTTAGCGAAAAATCTAACTACTGATTATAACCGGTGGAATTCGTACCTAATATAATACAGTACGAGAAGAAATAAGTAATTAATTACTGCAGTAATAGAATTATAATCTTCCTAAATGACGGTTTATTAGCATATTCAATAAAATGTATAATAAGCATAATTTATATTTTAAATATTGTTGGAACCAAATCATGGAGAACGGCAGTAGTGAAAGTGGATAATTTGTAATTAATGATGTCGTTTGTGTCTTTACTAATCTATCTTTAGTTTAAAATATTGAAATCAGTTTATTGTGATTATTTATGCTGGTATTTTGTCTAAAAGTTTGAAACTAAACACCTAAAATACTTTTACGGTGTTTTAAGCCGCTGAGAGTTGAAGCCAAGAAAACACATTATTCATTTCTAGAAATAAATATGTTTATTGTTTATTACTGAAATAGTTATATTCGATATTTTCATCTTTTTCCACATATATTTTATTTTGTTTCGAAACTTCCTCGTACAATAAACGAAGCAAATCAGTCCGTTTTGCCTACGATTACTCAATTTTTCTAACTTTATCAGTTCCATTCACAAATACTTGGATGAATACAAAGATTCGAAAACAAAGTAACAAAGAAAGTAGTAAGTACCAAACAAAAATGGAAGATGCCATGGCGTCCTTGCTGGTCGGCTTATAGGTGTTCTTTTGACTCCGAGACTTCCCTCATCAGCCCGTCATCACCCGGCAATGAGGGCACCCTCACCAAGAATACTTGGCGCGCGTAATTGTCACGAATGCTCTAATAAATCGCGATCTTTGTTGGGTTTACCCATTTTTATTTAGTCGATTTTTTAAGTTACAGAAATCAATTCGTAAATGTATCTAATTCGGCCAAATATTTAATTATTTGTTTACCTCTGGTTTGCAACATTTAATTGGAAGGAATGTCTGAAAGAAGGTTTTTCTGTGTGAGCTATAGTACTGTAGTCCTTCGTGAGATCAACAGCAATTTTCCAATGTGTTTTTTGAAGAGTAAAGGCAATTCTCTATCATTACCTACTAAATCAACACTAACACGTTTTCAATGGATGTGACCGTATTTGTAACTATATTCCACATTACGTATTATCAGGGTATTATTGGCGTTTAGACTACAGTAATCATGTTTCATGATTTTAGTCTGCGCCATATACTTAAAATTGAATGTACGTTTTCAATCATTTCCATAAATAGGAAGTAGCATGTAACAAGAAAATATAACGCGATAAGCAAAAAATTATTTCATACACAAATTCAGGTTCCCAGTCTTCAGCTTCTTTGTTACAAAAACGCTGTTTACCAATGTTATTAATTATATTTGTAGGTTTTATCAACAGCACTGTAGAAAAGTACATGTATTTTTTAATCTATTTCCCAACATTAAATCTTTAAAAAAGTTCATATATACTTTTGAAAATATTAATTTCTTTTGCATACATTTAACTCTTATCCTGACAATTTTGCTTCTGCAGTATTTTAATCACCACAAAATTTAAACTTTGTTAGCAAATCCAATGCAAATTAAGCGTAGGCCTCAGTGGTGATATTCTTTCTTTGTCAACCTAAGCACTTGATTTCGAATACGCGATATTCAAATAACTTTCTGACCAAGTATTTGTATTTAAATATTTCTCAAATAAACCCGCAATATATACTAAATTCAATGCCAGGAAGTCATTTTCATTTATTTGCAGTGTCAGAATTGTGAAATAAGCGTTTGTTTTCAAAATTTCTGCGCTTCTTTGCTTGAAAAGTTTTCAAGTGAACACTGAAGTCACAGTAGAATAGAGGTTGAAATATGATAATATTGTTGAAATATGATAATATTTCAACCTCTCAACAATAGAAACGGTTACCAATTACCCGAAAAACATTTTTTGTAGCACCACTAGTTATCTATGGTATCGTAATTTCAGTCGAGGTAAATCATAAATATACATTAATTCATTATAAATAATCGGATTGTAAATTGTAGTATCTATAAACAAAGAAATTATAAATCATTACCAAATATCTAGGGTGTCCTAGTTTGTTGGCGACGTCACTTAGACCCCTGACGTAAGCTTCGAGACCTCCACCTCTCCTCGCCATCCTGTCGTCACTTAGCAATGAGCGCTAGCCAGAAGAATAATGGGTGTGTGGCATAGTTACCAACAATGTCACGGTTGCTGTCGTTTATACCCAACAAGATATACTTGAATATGTAATATGTTTGTCTCACTAAAAATGCAAACAGAACAATATCGATGGCTCACCAATATACTCTACTTAAACAAGTAGTTTAAATATTGTAATGTATACTTTTATTGTTATGTATAAATATAAAATTAAAATATAAAATATGTTATGTATAAAATAATGATACATAACTTTACACACTATATAGTGGTCCTACAGAATGTCACAGGCTTTCTCTTACCAGTTAGTCTCCTGTGCTCGTGACTCTGAACTGGCTTTTCAGTTTCGCCTCTCCCTCTCCATAGCTAGCTATGGGCGCTTAAAAAACCTATCAACGCCTGTCGCGCTAACAACCGCTCTTCTGAGAACATTCACAGTGAAGAGCTCTTCCCCACGCTCCGAGCACGATGTACGATGGTGCGGAATTCTACCCTATAGTGCTTCCACTATGGAAAAATCGAAGTATTGTCTCGCGGTCAGAGTCACTGCAGAGACAACGTAATGCTAGTAAAGCTAACTCAGCCAATTTATTCATGTGTATTTGTAAAATATTCCTTTATTACTTTTCTCCTCTCATTACAGTGACCGTATTTTTAAGTGATATTTAATCCAATATATTTTTCGGTGATTAAAATTTCAAAATTATTAATTAAATGTTTTTTTATAGAAAAGTTAGATTTTTTCCTAAAAGTATAGTAGACTAGTAATCAAACTGCAATCATATCAAGAGTAAAAGAATTAAAAATCGTAAAGAAAAGATATAATAACCAATTAGTCACAAAAATAAATCAATGATCATAAATGAAAATATGCATCAATTTTCCTTATATTAACCAAAAAGCTTACTGATGAAATGCGACTTTTTTTGACGAATTAAGATAGCTGACATATTTAAGTATACATTTGTTCTCAATGTTCCTTCTAACGATCTTAACTTGTACTGACGGCTGCCCTGCCCTGTCTTAGTTCGGCCTCCGCTTTTTATCTTCTTTATGTGAGATGGCCGTCCGCCTCATCAGTGTTCCCGGGAGCAAGAGCTGTTTTAGAGCCGCGGCGCCTTTAAATCACAAGCGAGTGCTGGGAGCAGCGCGAATGCGCCCGTCGGCGAACACGGCTGCGCGAGAACGGTCAGCGGTCCATGCGTGTCAGCGGCAGCCGGGGCATGCGCGTCCGCCCTTCGATGGGCGGGCCCCGGATCTCTTGCGTGCCGCTGGAGCTGGAATGCCTTTGCCGCTGTTTTGAATCGACCCTTCCGGGGAGTGGCACGCCGCATCCGGGGACCTAGACGATGCGGAGAACCCTCCTGCGTCTCTTGTTTCAATACGGAGCCTTTGCGATAGGCGACGACGCACCCTTGGTCTTCAGAGGACCTTGAAAATGTGCAATATTGAACATATTTCTCCCTTGTTTTTTTTCCCTTAAATATTTCATGTTATCTTACATTTTTTAAATTTCTCGTTCGACTCGAGCCAACTGGCTGAATTGCAGTAAATTTGTAGCGGGCTATTATGTTTGTCACGAAATTATAGAAAAACTACTCATATTTTCAAAACATTAAGCGCGACTTTATTTGAAGCGAACTAACTCTCTGAATCGCAGTAAATTTGTAGCGGGCTATTATGTTTGTCACGAAATTATAGAAAAACTACTCATATTTTCGAAAAATTCAACAGGATCTTATTTGAAGATCTGTTTGTGATGAGCACATTTCATTAAGAAAAACAATTGTATCTTTACAATTGTAGTTGTAGGAAAAACCGCCGAATATTTTTTTTAAACTTTTGCAAAATCAGGCATTTCAATGAAAATGAATCCTGCAACATTTTCTTAAGCTTTCTTTATGATATCTAAGTTTTCAATTTAATCAAAAAATATTGTACGGTTTTTAAGAAAAAATTGTTTCAAGGAAATAGTAAAATTGCCTATGTTTGACACAAAATTTCTCAAAAATTACTCATGTTTTTCAAAAATTGAACATGACCTTATTTGTAAGTCTGTTTTTATGAACACATTTCGTTGAGAAAAAAGTGTATCTTCATAATTGTAGTTACAGGAAGACGCCGAAAAAATTTTAATTTTTTTCAATTTTCGAAAACTCAGAGTTTGCTACTAACGTGATACCTACGCCATTCTCTGAAAATGACCTTCATACTATTCAGCAACAAAATTTAGTGAAAATTGTTGGCGCCATTTTCTTAATTTTGAAAAAGTCAGAGGGGCTTCATGTAAAGTACCCCCAAAATTAAAATAGCGATTTCGAATTCAAGAGGCCACGAGATCAGTCAGATCGATTGAGGAATATGAATTTTGGAGAAGTTTAGTCGTAGCGTTGTTCATAGACAGACAGAGGGGCAGACAGACAGACGTTTTCCGTCAATCGATTTTTCCGTATCAAGGAGCAACAAAATGTGAATTTTGGCTGCACCACGTGTTATAGGATTTTTTCTAAATTTAGCAACTGGATTTATTCACCTTTTTGTTACTATGGCCTGTAATAAGAGTTTTCTGCCAAAAATCCGCCATTTTTCGCGCAGCGTTATATAACTTTCCCTAAACTCCGTATATACAGAGTATTTACGTACGTCTACGGGAAAGTAAAATGAAGCGCATGTTACTTTCGTTAAATTGTGAAGAGCAGAGAAGTATAGCGCAAAAATTGTGAGCCAAAGGGCATAATCCTAGTAAAATTCACAAGGTCATACGTGGCGTGTATGGAGACGACTGGACCGTAGCAATATCTCCAGGTGGCGAGCATTCTACCAAGAGGACTATACTCCAACCAAATCAACGTCTTCGAACAGGGCATATTGAAATTGGTAGCACACTGGCGGAAGTATGTTGACAAACTTGACGACTGTGTAGTAAAGTAGGTCAAAGATGTAAGGTCTTTGGTAATTTTTTGTGTTTTATTACCAATTAAATTTTTGGACAAAAAATTGTGCGTTACTTTCCAATCTGTCCTCGTATTTTTTATCTTTAGTATTTATACTACAAAACTGATTTATAATAGCAAGTGATAACACGTGTATGGTCAACTATCCTTCATTTGAGGCAAAAATCACGGAAATTGTTTGTGTGGAAAGCATAAATGTCTTTCTAAAGAAAAATATGGAAATAAAAAAAATTAAAACCAAGGGTAACTGTTTACTTAAAAAAACAGTAAATAATAGCATTAATTAAAATAGAATAATGTAGAATAATTTTAAATAATTAAATTATTTAATAAGTTATGTAAATAGAAACAAAAATTGTGTAAAATTGCTTTTATTTCTTGAAACAATTTACACACTGTTCGATAGTTTTACTTAGAAATTCTTGCTTGTGGAATGATGTAGTCTCTAAATAACATGCGGAAACGCATGGCCTACTGTGAGCAAACAGAAAAAGGGAGTTTGTTGTAGGACATGTAGTTTGCTTTCGATCGAGCGAGCCGAGATAAGCTTCATTCCTTGCTGCAATGGAAATCTCCCTACGTCTTCTGCCCCGTTCCCCCAACTCGATAGCCTTTCTTTCTCATTGTCGGTCCGTCAGCTGTCTCCTCCTCCGCATCTTCCCTTTCCACCTTCTCGGGCAGGGCGGATGCCGACGCTCGATCGCCGACGCTGCGTGTCGATCGTCGTTTGTCGTAGGGGCGCGCATTTCGATTTTCTATTGTCTCGACGGTGGTGCGGCGCGCTCCTCGTTTGTCAGTGTCGTCGGTGATGTTTCCTCTCTCCTCCTTCCCAGATCCCTCCGCCGACGCTGGGAAGATGTCGACTGACGCTTTCGCCAAACGAGTAGGAAGATGCGCACGTCTTTGGAGCCTGCAAGTTTTATTTGACTGTCGCAGGACGTGTTTGTGACATAATTGACTTACTACGGGTAATCATATAACTAAGATCTTTCCGAACCAAAATATTAAAGAACTGCGTACGTTAATAGAAGCGAAATATTTGCTTATTGCACACAAATAGACGTATGCATTCACACTGGATTACAATTGGAGAGAGAAGCGTTCAAGATCAGAAAAAGAAAATATAATGCCTAATGCAAATTGCGTGGTGCTGTGTATTAATTAGAGCTAAGATGTACAACTTCTAATTCATGACTTTTTTGCTTTTGTTGTACCCCCAACCCCCTCTTATTCCGTCATCCCCCCATTGTGTTAACACCACCGCCACAACATTCCCCTCCCTCACAGACGCAATACCACTGCCACCGCCAAATAATATTGTTAATATGCCTTCCATTAGAAACAACAAAATATTTCAAAGGATTGAACAATACAGAAAGAATTTGCATGTTGAATTTTCGGTAAGAAGGGAGAAGTTGAATTAACTTTACGAATGAATGTTCATCCTACAGGTTGCCATTTATTTAGTTGAATGTGCTAAACTTTCTTTAAAGTTTTCCTCAAAGTGCTATTATTCTTAATGGCAACTACCACACTCATAGAAGGCAGAAAACTTGCTTATTGAATTTATAGCAAAGTTTCGTTTTCGGTCGTTCCGTTTCCTTTGTAGCAAAAACAAGCAGGTGAGAAACTTCGGGAACGGGAACAAACTCTGCGTTTGGCCTTCCTCATACAAATGATGTCATTTCTTGCGAAGGGACTCAATGATTTATGAGTACCATACATACTTCCTTTCCACAATGTATGTTCTCTCACTTACGTGCCAACAGCTATTTTCGGTGTACTTCAACACTCTATTTTATTGAACTTGATAATGAATTACAAATAGCAAATCCAATGCAATATCACATGTATGTTTGTAAGGTAAAGTATTTTATTATTTGGAGTTCAAAATTGTTTAGATATCAATACAAAGGATTTAATCAAACAGAAATTTGATTTATAAGTTTTATTGCCACATAAGACAACCTTTATAACTTAAAAATTGCTGCTTATGCGACATTTCCGTGAGTTAAAATCAAAACAAGGTGTAGAATGCCTATTATCTCCGCTATCAATTCATTCTTATTTTGGTAAAATAAAACGGATTTTTATTGAAGTACTTTACTACCATACAAGTGTGAGAATACATTATTGTTAATTTTCGAAACAAGAAGATACAAGTTTTTGTAGTATTAAAGATTTCATTGACTTGAAATATGTGAAATCAATAGTCAACAGTTTTCCATTTTAGTTTTTTATTTTAGGCAATGGGAACTTTGAAACAGGTTTAGATAACCGTAAAAGAGTAGTTCAAAATTCTTTTACCTAATATATTTAATATAATGTATTCTTAAACAGATCCCCTAAACTGATCGAGGTTTTCGTCTGATTTTCTTCATTCGCGAAGAAAATAGGTACATAAATGATAACGTTCTGTTTGTGATTGCAACATTGTTTTCCTCCAACATTATATCAAACTAAAAGTAGTACTTCTTAAATGAAAGTGTTTGCACTTGCTGAATTCATTGCTTTACATAAATATTAGCCATGTTCTCAACGTAAACGTAAACGTTTCTCATTTTCTCATCTTCTCTATAAATCGGTTACGTTTTTCTTCTCAGGGTTAAAAATAATATTTTAAAATCAATTAAAATGACCATTTCATCTGAATAGAAATTTATATGAAACCACAAAATTTGCAGAATCTACTATTTCTCTAAAAGTACATATCCCTGCTTATTTCGTATTACTGGTAGTCTTGTCCTCATGGTACCTCAGCTTTAAATACGATGCTCGCAGGGTTGCCAAATGTGTCACGAGCTCTTTCCCCATCACTTCTAAGGAAATTCCTCAAATAACCAATCCAATAAAACAAAATCTCCCAACTTAGAAAAGAAAATGATTATCTAAATTAAGAACCAATTGAAAAGAACCAAAAGAAAATGATTATCTAATTAAGAGCTGTCCCTGGCTATTCCATTGGTTGTTCCCTAAATTCACTTACTTCAAATCAACCAATCTCCGATCATTGAGATGCTCGAAGCCCTACACTATTTTCTTTTTCTCATATTTTTCTTTTTCTATACCGGCCGTTTATTTTTTTTCTCCTTTTGATGCATAAATATGAGAGAGAATAATACCTAATGTTTCTTTTTTATTCATAATAATTGAGAAAATAATATTTCTATCTCTTCTCCGGATGAAAATAATTTCCCCAAACAATCCCCAAAGATTTCCTCATCAATTTGTGTTTCCCATTCTTCCCCCACAGCGAAAAAAATTCCCATTTGGCAGAAAAATTCCCCATATTGGCAACTCTGCATCCTCCAAAGGTTTGATGAAGCTATCATTGATTTTACACTAAGATTACACGAAAACGAATAACAATCAAATTAAACGCTGTCAAATTCAGAGAAATAAGATTCTTCTCAAAGTTAATAACACTGTATTTTCTCAGGGAAGCAAACCACAAAATAAGGGCCTCTTCTAATTGAATCGATAGTTTGAAATTCTCTAGAGAGATTCTTTCCGGATTAAATACATCGTATAATTTTCTGAAAAGGAAATAAAGATTTGCCTTCGAAGAAAATTAAATTGCATCAAAACATTCGAAAAAGAGATAGAAGAGAAAATCTCTATCATGATTTCTTGTGATAAAAACTTCAGTTTTTTTTGTTTTTTACAAGTATGAATGATTGTATTATTACATTTTTAATCGAATGATTTGTTATAAAAAGCTTTTTACTGTGCAAAATACTTACTAGAGAAAATCAAATATTATTTTATTACAATATTAAATATTCATTTTTACATTGGTAAATATAGAATTCTGTACCTATATTTTTTACTTAGTTATATATACATATACAGATGTTTCCCATAAATAGCATTTATTGCAATTGATCTTAAATAATTCATTATTGCAAAACAAATAAAAAAGTAAAGTTATTAAAAAATTAATTCCACGTTTTTTTAGCTTCATTCAAGTTTTTAATTTTATTCCAAATTTCAAATAATTGTATATTCTCTTTTTTTGTGTACAGACATTTTATGTGCTTTTTAGGACTGAAACAAAGCTCAACGCTAAAGCATATTTGTTTGCCTCAACGTCAGAAAACGTTTCCCGCGTGTAACGAACCCGTCAGAAATAAGATACCTATCTTCTGGCAAAGTTGACTCCTTCGCAAACGCTACTTCCTCAAACATTACGTTCCTCTTCTCCATTTCTTACGTCTGTCAGTGAAAGCAAACCCTTAAAGTCGTCTCTCTGACATTTGCATTTAAGTTGGTATGGAAGTTTCACGTATACATTGCTTTGTATATGAGCTCCTATATACAATGAACTAGCTAAGTATCAAGAGGAAAGAAACGCCAGATGTGATTTTGCTACATTAGATCCCAAAATGATTTTATTTTACATTTTCTTCTAAACTAACAAATACAGTTTTGTTCAAGCCTTGAACATTGACATATGATTTCTGTAAAGTAAGTAATTATATTATTTCTTACTTGACTAAGTAAGTCACAAAATGTTTAACATATTTCATCCACATTTTTAACAATCTCAATGCAACGACGTTGAAATACTGTCTCAGACAAATACATGTTTATTTCAATTTCTTAAGGATATTCGAGTGTCTTGACTATTCTACGATTGTAATTGTCAATCTTTGGTGTTTTTGAGTTACGAACAGGAAGGAGGAGCAGAGAAGAAGGAAGAGAGTAATGTGTTTATTAATTGGGATACTCAGTCTGTAAACTGCTCTTTTACAGCTCACCTCTTACACATATAATACAATGTTCAATAAACTTTAGTTTCTATCCTCTTAAACCTTATGAAACCATTTCTATGAAATACGTAAAAAATGCATGCTCAATTAGCCTGAAATAACGAAATCAAAATAGTTTAATATTAATCAAATTTGAGAAATATTGAAGTCTATGAAGAGTGTTTCCATGTTTAGAAATTTGAGTCGTTTTCCTCAGGTAAAATTCTCGTATATTATAATGGCATTTACAATGTGTAAAAATGAACCAGGAAATATATTTTATGAAGCATAATTTTGAATTTGTAAACGGTGTTCTTTCTTGAATGAAATAAAAAGAAATTGTCAAATATGTCCTGTTAGGTAATGAAAAGAAGCTTCCGGGTACTACGTACTCCAAACATCTTGTGGCAAAACTTCGTCAGAAGGCGCACATTATGAAAGGCATTATCGAGAGCGGCGCGTCATCTTTTCAAGCGTGTCCCATTTCTCGGGCGTCAAATGACGAAGAGCGCTCCATTTGTAGCAGCTCACCTGGGAGCCCGCAATTATTTAGTGCGGCGGACAACGAGCTCTCTTGCGTCAGTTCCTTTTTCAAACACCTTCTCGATCTACGTCAACTGTTATAAGGGCTTTTTTGAACGTCAACAAGCTTCCACCAACAAGTCATTGATTATCATCTCTACGGCTATTCTTCAGAAATGTTGCTGCCATTGCGAATCTTTTATTGCTTTTGTCATTATGTCATTTCAACATTATTACTTCAAGTACTAGCCCTAACAGCCATCAAATTTACATCAACATCACTTCAAATAAAATTGGCCTCAGCATCACTGTCACCAACATTCATCGCCCCCACTATCATTGGAACTGCAAAGATACTTTCACAGATGCGCACGCACACCCCCACACTCTTATCACCCACACAGTTGCTTGAACACGTCTCGCATGTCCGTCGAAATCATAAATGCCGTCATCACCTTCACACCAGACGTACTCATTTCTCACCCCAGCTAAACACGCATTATCTCTACTTTCCCCATGCTTTGGCTCCACCTCGTCAGCAGGAAGAGTCGCCGTCCCGCACATACGCTGCAGCTGTCGCCGTTGCCTCCACCACCGCCCCCGCCGTCACCCCAACCTCCCAGCCGTCGTTGCCATTCTCTTTGCCGGCACCAGCTCTCCAATAGCTCCCATCACCCCCGCCCGGAAACCTCCACCACCTCCACCACCACCACCACCACCACCACCACCACCACCACCACCAGTCACTACATACAGTCACCACCCCCACACCAACAATTCTGCCATTGCCTCCGCTACCGCCTCGACTTTTACCGTCCCTCCTTCTCCGCCGCCGCCGCCGCCGTCGCTAATGAGGCCACCCTCCGCCTCGTTAGGCCGCGCCGCTCAATTAAGAAGCGGCCGCCCGCCGCACCGCGACTCTTCGTTACGCGCGGGGGGCGGCGCCGAGGCCGAGCCCGGGGCGGGGTGAGGCGGGGCGGGACGGGGCGGGGCGATGGCGGAGCGGGGCGGGACGTGACGGGGGAGGGGTGGGGCGGGGCCGGACGGGATGGAATGGGATGGGACGGGACGGAACGGGACAGGACGGGACGGGGGCGGGACGTGGGGCGGGACGTGGGGCGGGACGTGGGGCGGGACGTGGGGCGGGACGTGGGGCGGGACGTGGGGCGGGACGTGGGGCGGGACGTGGGCGGGGGTGGGCGGGGGCGGGGCGGGACGGGGGCGGGGCGGGACGGGGGTGGGCGGGGCGGGACGGGACGGGGGTGGGCGGGGCGGGACGGGGGTGGGCGGGGCGGGACGGGGGCGGGGGTGGAGACGGGGCGGGGTGGGGACGGGGTAGGGACGAGGTGGGGCGACCAGAAGGCGCAGGAGTTCCGATAGAGCGTCCGGTCACAGGCCAAGGGACGCACGCGCCGATGCACTCAAATTGCTCCTTCTCCCCAAGCCTCCCCTTTTTGTTGAACGATTTCCACCGTTAGGCAACGATGCGTTAGGTGCGCAGAGGGCGCTTAATCTTCAAGAAAAAGGTAAAAATGCTCCTCAATTTCATATTGTGTAATTAATTCCCAGAAGTTGGAAGGTTTTGATCTGTAAACGACACTTGACGAGATGTGAAAGCGATTGTCTCCAGCGTTCTCCACTCACCGCACTAGAGGGCTCAGTTGGCACTCTGGGTAGCTATCGTTTTCCAATTCACCGGTAGGGTGCACCAGCGCAAAAAATGCACGACTTTCATTCAGGGAATAGCACGAAAGAGTGCCCTCCGGCGTCCTAACCTGCACGGCAAATTTCGTTAGTACAGCCCAATACGCTGGTTCGCTTTGAGATTAGATACGAATTGGATTTGTGAACGAAAATTGTTAATATTGAAATGGATCTATTTGTGCACTTGTCAAAGTATTTGGTTCTTCTATTCTGCGCACATACTTTGAATGATATATATGTACCATGTGTGTAACATTTACAAGTTTCAAAATACATTTAGCAGCTGTTGTACGAAGTTGGAACAATGACATGTTTTATAAATTTATCATAGTTCTAAATATTATTTTATAATAGTTAACCATTTTTTTAGTTTTGTCAGCATTGATCTTTGGTTTTCAGAACCAATGTGCAGGACAGTGCCAAATATGCAAGACAGTTCAATAATTATAATAAATCACAAAATGTCTGTCTGATCGCACACACTGACTCAGTTTCGAATCCATTCCATTCTTTGCTTTCTTTTACCCTTGTTGAGCAGCTCTGTAGCGTAGCGATGGCAGTGTAGCCGTGCCTAATTATCGTAAAACGCAAATAGAATATTGTACTTTATAACTCCTTTGTTTAGTTGGCAATGTCCAATCCCTGTACCAGGTGAGGTGGTTCAGAGCATCAAGTTTAGCGCTCCCGAACAGGTATTTCTAGGCTTTCTAGTCCCGCTGTTGATGGATTTTCAACCGCAGCAATACAGCTGGGTCGAATATATCCGCTGTTTGGAAGAGAATTCTAGTGGCCGGCTGCTCTGATCGATAGTTTCCCGTGCTTTCTTAGATCGTCACCAGGAGAATACCGGAGCAGTACCCTGACAAACGGGCCACGGACTGCGCGCAATATTTCTTTCCTCTTCCTTGTCCTAACTTCATCTTTAACTTACACTTACCCTCACATGCACTACACTGACACACATGTCAGGAAACCGTGCGGGTGTTTAGTGCTTGTCCCGGCTGGGGCGGTGCCGAGGTACCTTGATGGAGAAACTCGGCGAAAGCCAACGTGTAGGTCGGCGATTAATCTCGCCATCCAGCTAGTGAATAACGCCGCCATCAACTGCGACAAAATATGCACTACACTTACGGAGCTTATGATCATTGCAGTTGACGCACCTGTAAACACAAAATAATCAGTTAAGTAACCAAGCAAGCAAGTACTTCTATGTGAAATGGAACCACATTGAGACTAGCTCTCTATATTAGCCAAATATAAATATGTTGGACGAGTCTGAGTCGAATCATCAAGGGTGTGCGCTAGAGATGTGAGGACGATTTCAAACATAAGGTGAGCTTCAGTTGATGCACCTGGAGACACCCTTCGTCAAAAACGGTACTCGCTATATCAAAAATTCGAATGTCACTGTCATTGCTTAGACTTTTTAATTTTAAGAAGACACATAACATGGAATATTGTGAAAGTGTTTCAGACTTACTTCTAATACGCGGCAACACCAAATCACATCACTTCCAAATCACATCACCAAATCACATCACTTCCAAAATTATGTACATCTGCGCACTTAGAAAAAGAGGAATTTTGGGGAGTTCTCGCACATGTCAGAAAGAGGGTTTTCTAAAGTTCACTTTCACTTTCTTGCCACCATTTAGAAACTAAAACAGTAACTACAAAAACTTATTTTTTTAAATATGAAAAAGAATACATAAGGCAATAAAGTGTCACTTCTGTCAATACTCAATTCTCTCAATCGTAGTCATTCATTATAATCATGTTAACCTAGAACAGTTTTGAAACTTTTCGATGCAATATCTCACCATTTGCAAAATTTCTCTCCAAAAAATCTTAATACTTTTTTACAAAACGTAGGTTTGCAATAATTTATAAAATAATGAAATTATTTTAACGTAGTCTGTAAAGTTATTTGATCTATAATATTCCAGACTCAAACTGTAAGATCCACGGGTGTTACTTCTAAACAAATAGGTGGAGGCAGACTAAAACGTTTTCACATAATAAATTATTCTGACCTCGTATAATACTTCAAACCCGCTAGAAGGCATACAGACGCAACTCCTCAAAGCGTAGGCTCGAAGGTTTCAATTCGGCTCTGAGAATCCATGTTTGCCCATTGCCTTTTCTGTGTTGTGTTCGGGATACCTTGCTTTCTTCCAATAGTTTTAGTATATGGTTAATGATACATCCCGTATAAGTGCAAAATGATAACTGACTTTGAAAAATGTTCCGAGAAAAAGGGTTAAAGAATGTATTAGCAAATAATGAATAACATTTATTTCATTACATGCCTGATTCCTTTCATTTAGATTTTCTTTGAAACTACCTCCCGATACATGAAATGAAACGTGTCTTCTTTTACATATGAGAACAATGACAATAATATTTTTTGAAATATGTTTCTTCGTTGGTGTATTTATAATCTATCCGTATTTCTATGTTATGTCTAAAATTACTAGAAAATATATGTATATAATCGCCGACATGCAGCATTAAATTTAAGTTGTTCTATTACAAACAGAAGTAACTTTTGATGCATCATTAAACCACGTTCTTCGCTAAATTAATACAAATATAAACTTGTCAGGGTAAAACATTATAATTACCTTGTAATGCCATAGACTCGTCTACCAATTGCTTTCAACAGAGATACATGTTTTGAAAAAAATAATATTCCACAGAAATTAGCTCTGTAAAATTAGGATATCGATGCAGGTATTCATTTCCACGTTTTGATTTTAAAAAATGAAGAAGATTAAAAAGTTTGCTTCTCCTTTTGGGAGAACATCTCATCTCTGGCGAAAGCAATTTCGAGAGAGATCAAAGCTGGCCGTAAATGGCATAGGCTCGACCTCGAACGCTCCGTGCAGTGGCTGTTGTGGACGCTGGTGTATCTTGCAGTCTGGGAGCGTTTTTTCGCGAGTGGCGCCTTATCTTAAGGAGAGGTCGTGCAGGGAATAAAATCAAACCACTTTACTCGCATTGCAAGTTGCGCGAAAAGTGCATATACTGGAAGGTGATGGAAAATTGTGCAAAACGCATATTCTAGATGGTGATAGCAAGTCGTGCGAAAAACGCACACTAGAAGGTGATGGGGGGTGTCACCGGGATTGCGCCTGAGTTTCAGTGGTCGGCAAATCCACATGTCAGAACACTAGTCAAAGGCTTTAGAGCTCGGGTGGAGCCCCGCTGGGGGACATATATATTAATCCGCCTAAGAATGAGCCAAAATAGTTCGCTAAACATGTTTAGTGAACATCATATTGTGATATACCAGAATATTATAGATTTTTATTTAATGATGTTAGCTATAAATGGGTATACAATATGGCGGTATATGCGGCCTTAGCAACGTCAGCGCATAGGTTGGCAAGGTCAACAAACTATACACGAGCCTTGATGACGTCAGGACGCCGGCTAGATGGCTGAAGAACATAAGATGTAATTGGTGCAAAAACGAATGACTGACGGAGGTCGCGGCTACTCGGATTTGTAAGAGACGCACGGGTTGGCTATTAAAGATTAGATAGTCTAATTTTTGCCGCCGTGTTTTGGAAAAAATAGAAGAATGGACGCTTACCGAGCCATAAAGGGTTCAAGAAGGCATTAAATAGAACATTCTGACTCGGGGTGTCGTGGAGTGAAGATCGTATATTCTGACTCGGGGTGTCGTGGAGTGAAGATCGTACATTCTGACTCGGGGTGTCGTGGAGTGAAGATCGTACATTCTGACTCTGGGTGCCGTAGCGTAAAGATCGTTTGTAGACAATATAGTGGGAAAGTGAGACTTGTATAGTTTTCTTGTGAGAGAAGTGATAGTTTGTTTCCGGACTTTGAAAATAATTTACCCGAAGTGATTTCGCGGAGGACTTGTTCAGGTTTCGGACATTGCAGTTGGACTTCAATAGTTTACATAACCAGTGGGAGAGACTAGGAACCGGGGAGCGTCGGATAAGAACTAACAAATAGTTTAGGCAGTGTGGACTGGACGTGTCAGCAGCGGCGCAAGACTGAAGAAAGAAGCGGAACTTGGAATTAACAACGGCCAAGTGAGAAGCGACCACGGAGCGTTGGCATGCAAAAACGGTAAAAACAATACTGCAGTATAAAAGAGATAATTTATTTAAAAAAGGGTCATGACCATCAAATTAATTGTTTTTAATTTAAAGTTAAATAAATTGTTGAATTTTGTTCTTTGGAAATGAAAAGAGTTTCATTTGTCAATCATAATTGTTAATTAGTTGGAAGCATAATTATTACATTTCAGATTTCACGCCATACTGTATAGTTGGCAGATCAGGTAATCGGCTATCGAGGCGATAGCGAGTATTTGTATCCGGATCCATCGACCCAAGCTAGCTGGATTTTTATATAATTTTGTTAAAATTAGATAGAAAAACTTTGGTAGTAATTCATGTAACCTGTTTCTGGCGCCCAAACCTTAATAAATTCGGAACAGGACATAATTACAGCCACAATCTTGATGAGACGTGAGAAAGGTATATTTCAATATGTAATTCACAGAAGTATCCCTCCGCCTCGACAGCTGTTCAGCCACGCACTTCGTTAAGTGTTTATGGCTTCCGTTAAAACATCACGACTTCTCGCGGTTCACAACCGTGTAATTATATAAAAAACTAAATTGATAAAATCCAAAGAACGGTACCACGGTACGCTCTCGATCACAGCTTGGCACCTTACTGCACAGAAGCAGGAAACATGTGCTCCAGTACGCATCTCACATTCAAGACCCGGTTTTAAAATAAACGTAAAACTTATCACCCAAAAACTAAATTGTAATGTTTATAAAGATTTTTTGCAGAAGAGCACAGAGCACTGTACTTCCTAATTTCAATTATTTCTCGTGGCGCACTATATTTTCGTCGGTCGAGGCCATCACAAAAGGAAGCGTCGAAGCCATTTGCAAGTTAACCAGCTGCAAACGAACGGAGAAAGGGGAGCGTAATGGCCTCAAGGACACAACAATCGAACCTCCAGTTATGTTGCCAGCACTGGCTGTCAAAACGGTCCTTTCTTACAAAAATCCCTCTTTACCTGAAGAAGGAAACCCCGTAATCCGACATAGAAACGACGTCTGGCACCGGACCTCATGTAAAGGGGAGGAAGACGCCATCACTTCCAACGCTAAAACATACACCAAGCTTAGGAGACTAATTCACAACTATCAAGAAAGGATGGAAGAAGCTCTTCCATTAAAGAGGTGAAATAAAGATGAAAGGTGATGACTATGAGTTTGGAAACAATGTTGGCGTGACTGAGGGGGTGGGAGACGTGATAAACAGCGGTGGTGATGGTAGCTGCGTTACGCTGATTTCAGAGATATGTGATAAAAAGTGGTAGTGTTACAGTGATTTGGAATTGGCGGTATTGATTCAATGGCGACGTCCACGGTGTAGGGGTCATATCACTCACTTCCAATTTCTAGGATTGTGTGCCCGGTGGATCCATGTGAAATTTGTGATGGGCACAGCGCGTTGTGTCAGATTATCTCGGGATGCTTCCGTTTCAATTGCTGCTCATTTCATCATTGCAATAAATAATAGAAGAATAAAAAGTTAAGTGGTAATGGTAAGGAAATTATTGTAAATTGGCGGGTTTTGGAAGGCGTTTTTTTTAGTTGGAAACACGTCAGAGTTTCGGCGATGGCAAAAGCGTGGTCGTGACGCAGTGGTGGGAGAGGTGACATGACTGCAATGAACCATTGGTGCACCAGATAAAGGGCGAAGAAGGAGGCAATGAATCTGTACTCAGAGCGAGAACCAGCGAGTGATGGAGACAGCGGAACAGTCACAAGAAAGACAGGGGCCACTGAACGCTCAGACGGGGATAGATGGAAAGTGGAGCATCGTTCTGTAACTCCTCGCTCCAAGTTTTTTCTGGTTCATTGGAATCTTCAATTGAATTTCATTTCTTTTCCGGCAACAAACGACAAAATTAAATTATATCTTCACTTTCTCTCCTTCTTCTGACTTACTTGTGAATTGATTGTGAATAATTACTCCCGTCGTCAGATTGTACTATTGACATGAAACGTGATTAATTAGAAATGTTCGATGAAAAATATTAATATTGTCCTCCAGTAAAGTATATCACTCCCATTCCGCTTTATATTTTTTACCTACATCCATTTTTTTCGACAGGTCTCATGGTAAAAAGAAAAGAGTATTCTCTCCAATGCGAGAGTTACACTGGGATTCCAAGGCAATTTTCATTTAATAATATTAACAATATTAATTTATTATTATAAATTTGCTTATTAATGACAAGGTTCAAGTCATGAGGCCTTCTCTTACGTTTGAACACATAAATATCTTGCATATTAATTTATAAAGAATGAGAGAAATATACGTATTCACTCCTACCATAACAATTTAATACGCCTAAAGCGATTGATTCAAATTCATATAAGAATGACATCTTATGATATAAAATTAAAACAGGTAAAAATATGCTGCTGAATAAAAAGCTTTCAGGTGCAATTATAAAACAATAATAATTAGAACAAAAGGTGTACACATATTAAGAAGAACAAATTCAGCCCTCCATACAATAACATTGCATGGAAAACTCATTTACGTAAAATATATTAATTTAAATAAAATAAAATATTATTTTCGTCGAACCTCAGTAAGTAAGAAACTGCAAAATATTGGACAAAAATGTATCACGTTTGTGCCGTTTTACATAGTTGTGTGATATTTTAGGAGTTATAGGGAACTTTTAAATCTATCAACAATGAGTTTTCAAATACCACATTAATAAACTACATACAATAGCACGTGCTTATAAATCACAAATAAAACAAGATAAAGAATCTTAAAATATAACAAATTGGTCGTTAATAAAACAAAAATGTTGCTCGAAACGAGATTGGCTTACTTGATTCTGAATGTATTTTAAAATCTTAGCAACCTGTGATTGTGGGAGGTATTTTAACGAGCAACTTTCAAAGTTTTCAGTCCGGTAAGTATTTGCATCATGGAGAGAGTAACAGCAAACGGTTATGATGGCTCAAATCTGTTACCGTGTTTTGATTTGATTTGAGAGAGTTCATTTTTTAAACATGGTTAGAATAAAATTGATGTTTCTAACATCAATATTGCGACAGCCGTGTCGTTCTGAACAATTGCGACAGCCGCACGGCAGGAAACGCCAAGTGCGACAGCCGCGGTCGTTCAGTTGGGCGCGGACGACTTGGCTGCCGGTTAGCTCAGTAGGTAGAAGGGCTTGCTGAAAATGTTAATGATGGTGGAAGTCGGTGTTCGGTGAAAATGAAAGTCTTGTTATCAGGTTAACAAAATAAGTGGATTTTTTTCAATAATAAGGTCATGGTAATACCACTAATATCGGCGAGCATGCTCTCCTTCTCCCCAATTCCTAAATTACACACACAAATAAAAAATAACACTGATACAAAAATTTGACATAAATTTACGCCGATTCTCTCTTGACGACCAAGCGTGGCCGAGAATCTTAGTTTATCCGTCTGGTCAAAAGGCAATGCTAATTCCTCTTTCCAAAAGTTCGTTCCTTTTGATCATAAAAGCGCCTGAAGGGCGTAATACAGCAGCAGCGAAGTGACTTACGGAACCAGCCAGCGGGTTGAACGACCTCCTCTGTCAGCTGCCGGGGACTGGGTCCGGCGCGCGCGCGCTGGGCTCTGCCCGGAGGGGAGGGGCAGGTGACAAAAGCGGGCCGGTGCAGGCGGGTCGACCAGGTATCGCTGTGACGGGGTCTCGGGTACCGACAAAAGCACAACGCCTCTCACTCACAGCTAATAACCAGCAAACAATGTTCGCGCGCCTGACACAATGGCTTCTATACTTTCAGTACACGCGTCCCGGAGGCAATCCGCACTCCGCACTTTGAAGATCGCTACAAGTCCATAAATGATCTAATCACTTCAGTAGAATGCACTCAGGCACGAGTTTCGCATAAATCACTTTCTCTCCGCTATCCTGACTAAAAATAGGCGTCTGAAATCGACGTTCCACTGATATTTGGAGGCCGTGTACATATCCCTCCCTAACGAATTCGCTTTCTCTTACAAGTCAAGACTTAAAAAATTCATCTCGCCGGCGCCGGACGCCGCAACGAACACCGACCTTCCTCCTTGACTTCCTCCTGCCTCGTACGTTCTCATTTGGCGCTGTACTCACGATGTCTTTCCAGCCTCTCTTCCCCCACCAAATTCGCCCAAAGTGTTCTAGAACTTTCCAGAATTCTGTTTAAGCTTGGCTGCTATTGGCGAAAGGTTAGTGCATCGCAAAATAATTTTGTCTAATCATCGGAGGGTTTTTGAGCCGAGAACTGAGCGAGAAACTTACACTCGTTCCCTCTCACTTCAATCGTGTGTCAAACAGGGGTAGTAATTAATGGCCCGGGGAAGAACCTGAGAATCTCAAGGGAGGAGGTGGGCGAGGGGGCCGCGGAAAAGTACCGTCGGGGACAGGCGCGGGCGTGCGCGCAGCCCTTAGCGTCACGTCTACGCGTGTCTAATGGGGGGTGGCCAGCGGGAGTTCGGACAGAATCCTGGCGCCGCCACCGGTTCTTTTGTCATGCTTCGTGAAAATATTCTTTTATTTGTAGTTGTAATTAATTCGGTGCCATTACAATATTTTGCGCACGATGTTTTTAGGTTTTCGATTATTTGTTTGTGAATGAAAATTGTCTGTAATAGCTGTTTTGTAAAAGATAAAATATGAAATTAACTGATGATACCTCTGTTCATGTGTTCGAGCGAAGCAAAACGCTGTTTGTATATTCAGCAGCATGTCTAACAGCCTATATCTCTCCCGAGAGATGGCTCCGATGCTTTGCTATTTTCTACGCTTTTCCAAATATCTCTCATGCGAGAGGCGACCGACGCAAATGCAATAGGCGTAGCCTCCCTCCTTTTGGCTTCTACGATGGACTGAGAAAGCTCTGTCCCTTTGAGACGACCCTCAGCGCTCAGGCTTTCAGGCTCATTTGTTAATGTTATTAGTTTTGGTTTGATTTAACAGTTAAGTCTTAATTATAATTAATAAACACGGCCCCCTGCTAATTCAAATTCCCCCACGAAAACGTAAATGTCAAAGATCACTTCTATAAAATAATATTTCTGTGTACTTGACAGCTGAGGCGGGGTAGATGTTGCCACATACCCGGGCGGCAGACACATGGTGGTTTTGTCGTTATTACTTCAAATCACAAGGCCAGCTTTACTCAGGCCCCGAAGCATACGTCATAGTTTGGAGTCACGTGATCACGGTAGTCGACGGTCCGCCAGGCTCCGACGGCCCCGCCCAACGTGGTTTGTTTTGGGAGGCAAGTGGAGAAAATTTGGCTAACACACTGCGCATCTTTCGGCAATGTACAAGTGACTAAGACATCTACAAAATGAACTATCATTATTCATTTTGACGAAATTAAATCTTTCAATCATCCGCAATCAGGCCTTGCGGATATCCCAAGGCCAGTACAATGTATCAACATTGCATATTTATTTACGAATCTGTAATCTTTGTCAAAACTGACCTAACGATGGGAACATATTTTCATGTAATACTGATATTTATAACTACAACACACGTCGTAAAAATCACGTTCATCAAGTGTCAGTATCAACAGCTCACTACAAGAAATCTACATACAATACATGTACGTTACTTTACAACGCATTGCCAGATGACAATACACAATTAAAGTCGGTAAACAAATTTAAGTTAAAAGTAAAATTTTGTCTGCTGCATAACTGTTTCTATATAATTAGAGATTATACTTACCATCAAAAAGAAAATAATGTTTATTTCAAAAAAACAATGATATATATAGTGAATTACTTTACATTTGTATTGCATAATTTTAAAAAAAGACTTAATACGCCTGTAACAAGTAATGTACTTTAGCTTCCGGGTCAATGACCCCCATCTCGATCAGTTTTTTGGCCAGTTTCCCTGATCCATTGAGCAAATGCTGAGATGGTAGCTCCTACCATCTCAGCTCTGCTCCAGAGCTGAGGGTGAGTTACCACTTTGTTAGCAATGCTGAAAAATTGCATTTGCATTTCGTTTACCGTTGCAAGATTTTTTTCTGTAACTCGAGAAAGAATCTAGTTTTTTCAAATGTTGCTAATCTCGCGTTTTTTAAATTTTATTATGTCTTTTTTATATTTTATTCGTCTTTCAACCATCGTATTTGTAACTAAAATGTTGGGAAGGGATTGTGGAACTAAAGAAAATGTGCACAAATAATCTTCACCCCATACGTCGTATACAGTTTTCACTATTTTCTGACCAAATAAATCAAATGAAATCAAACATCTAGTTGTTGCCTACCGTAAGTATATCAAGTTGAAATTACATAAACAAGTAACATTGATAATCTTTCTTTTAGGTAGGTTTTTTTAATGTTCTTACACGACACAAATACTTTTGTAATCTCACTTATTGAAACATGGGTCTACAAAATGTAAATACTGAAAGCGTATAATAGTAAACATGCACCTACAGGGTATACACGGTTCTCGATCGAATCCGCACTTGATTGAAATAAAAATGATTTAAATTGCACAAAGCATTTTCTGTAAAATACAAAACGATTATTCAGACATAACAAGATGGCTTGATATTTTAAATATGTGTCACAAAGAAGATTGTGTAATTTTACTGGCACTGTGAGATCTCCGACTTGAGCTACATACCCTAACTTAGTTACTTTCATGCACATACAAAAACGTCCGGCACATCATAAGTGCTGCTGAAAACAACAACCACATAAAGCGCGATAATTAATAACACATAGTAAGCACAATCGCTTGCAATATCAATTTCGATTTGAACACTGAAAACACGCACAAAACCTGTACGGCCACTCTCAAAACATGAAACACCACCGAACGCCACATGTACGGTAGCCGACCACCGACTACCTTGATCACGTGACAATTTTGCTTCGGGGCCTGAGTAAAGCAGGTCTTGTTCAAATCAAAAGAGTAGCAGCAGTATCTAGAAACAAATCGCAATAATAACGTTCAACAGTAGTGGACACAGAAGCTCACACACGATGCATAACCAAAGATGTAATAGTACTCTTCAATTTTAAGTTTCTTCGCGGTGTAAGATATCATTTTTCATAGTAAGTGTCGATTACTCTGCAGTGGCGTGATCAGAATTTGATGCCTCTGATTGGATAACAGAGCCCTCTCCTCTGTCATGCTTTCACCCGTTTCATCCCCGGTTTAGATGAACACCTCCCAGACGTCCCCTCGAATGGGTGGCGCTACACGCGGCGTCTAAGACAATTAATATCTGTGGGCGCTTCCTCAGCTGGAGAGCGAGGTATGAAATGCCTTGCTTTGGGGTGCCGTGAAGAAAGATCGATCAGGCTCCTCATGTCGTTGCAGTGGCGTAGCATCAGGGAACGTTGAGATGCTGAGCATTCCCGTATATAATATTAATAAAGAACCCTAAATACTGTATTGATAATCTTACAAGTGGTCCGTTGAGCGAAACACGTTTTGTATTAATTTTAAGTTGATTTCCTATGATTTAATTCGGCGGGTTGTTGAAGCTGGCCTGTGATTGCTTGGAAGCTAAAATGCTTCTAGCGTCTGCCGCGAGGTTGCGACGAGCAATGACGCATGCGCAGATGGCGAGGTCCCCCTCTCCCCTCTTCACCCCTGGGCCAGAGAAACCCGACTGCTTTACTTATCTACTGCGGAAAGAATCCACTGCTCGTTTGTGAACGAGAGCGCAGCACACTTCAGGTGGTCAGTAAATTCTCTCTCTCTCTCTCTCACACACACACACACACACACACACACACACACACACACACACACACACACACTCGGGAGTTCCCGCTTGATCATGGGCACAAACTGTAGAAATAGTGCCCGTCTACTATTTCTTAATTAATATCCAAGAAATTGAATTATCCCTTAAATAGATTACATATTATTTTAGTCTGCAATGTATAAATTGACAAGTGGTCTCATTGCCATTTGTGTACAAGAATTAAAGCTGAGCCATTGTATAATTTGCTTTCAAGATATCGGCAGTTCTGACCAGAGAGAATATGACTGCTGTGAGGATTCTGACTTCTGTGAGGATTTTGTGGGAAGCGTCTACACCGTTTTAAGCAATCGAGATCGTGGAAGTAATTCCAATGTATCTGCCTTGTGTTGCGTTCGCCTGTTAGATGATGTAGTTGATAGTGGCATTGTGTGTTATTGTTGAGCATCCTCAAACGTGCGAGTCACGCTACGCCACTGTGTCGTTGAACCTAAGAATGGCTTGTTCGGTTGCAGAGGATTAGAGATTTAACGTCCTTAACCTAATATTTTTGCGACAAAAAAGAGAGTAGCTTTCTAAAAGTAACCACTTTAAGACGTACAGTATTTCTTCAAGTACAAACATTTTGTAAAGTATTCAACGAAAATTCTCTGAAAAATGGAATTGCAACGCACTAGTGATAATTTTCCACTATAACTTATATGAAAATAAGATTACTACTAGATACTCGTATCATAACCGTTCCTCTTATACCTTTCTCACATATTACCAAATAAATATGTACACAGTACCTAAGTATATAAAACATAGATCTCTTTAGCGCAATTCTGTTGGCATCAAGAATGGTCCATGCCTCACGTAATTAGACAATGACTTTCGGAAGCCTTTCGTTGGCTGCAAGACAAGCTATTTGCTGTGATACATTCCTTGCATATCATATTTTTAGTATTTTACCATTCCTCTCCCTCTACTCTTTTTGTACTTAAAAAAGTAAGAATTTGAAGGATATTATTATTTTCATTGAAAGGTTGAGTGAAGTAATTTGCAAGCACGATTTAATCAGCGGAAAGCAAAACTCCGAAACGATTGAAAGATTCAGTCAGTCTTGATGAAAGTTCACTTTGTTCTTCCCACGTGTTACAAAGAAAAATGATTGCTTTTCTCGTACGCCGAATTATGGTGTTTTGTAACCGGTCCGAACTCAAGACCCGTGAGGGATCCCATTGTATGAGAAAGAGGCCTTCATTAAATTACTTAATCTCGCAAGATTCCAATTAAAAATGCATTACGATTAAATTCGGAGATGAAGATATTATGTAAGCCTTTTTTAAATGAATCAAGTGAATCATCATGTACCTACTCCTACGAAGGAAACTACAATTTTTTTCTATTATTTGAAAAATTTCATACATACCAAAAAGGAACCCACCCGAAGACAATATCGATCTCTGCGTCAAGGGAAACCTGCAGAGCAATTACAGAGCTGTGTAAAGCTATTAAGTAGCCCTCATTTCCCAAAAACCGCCCCTGGTTTTCTCGCGTCCGCGCTCCTCGCCGAAGAGCTTTACCCTCTCCGCACTCTGCTTCTCATTTCCTGATTAGTCGCGCCGACACAACTCTGCCCGCCGCAGAATCCCGCTTTACAAACCCGCGAGAGGGAAACCAGAACGCGATAGGCCGCAAATTCTTGTTGCTCGGCGTGGCAACGGTCGGTCGGCGCGTCCTCTTAGCGTCTCGGTTGACGTCCTTTATTTGGGGTTACTTTGCGCGAAATGCAACTGAAAGTTATTACACAATTAAAAGGCGACATTGATCAAATAAAGGACGTGGATGAAATATGCAAACTGAGCGATAGTCAAGATTTATACCAACAATGTCCGTTGTTTGTGATATCAATTGTGGACTGTGTCAATCCTTCATCATATCATATCATATATCAATCATGTTTTTGATATCAATTGTGTATCATTTGTGTTCAACATTTTTCGTATTTCCTCCATCTAAAAAAATCAAATAAATAAATAGTATATTGCCGTGGAATATAAGTATTTACACGCCATATTTGGCTACAACTCATTTGCTTTCTTGTTCTAACTGGATGGCGACCGTTAAAATCCAAGGGCACCACGTCTTGAGTGGAATTTCATCTCAAAGCTTGATGTCGTTACTGTCGATAAAAGCAGTACAGAATTATGAAAAGATTTATTTTGTTTTCATTCAAACTCGATTTTTTATTATTGTGAAAAATAATTCGATTAGTTACACATTTCAAAATATTTCATTGAAACTTAATTGTTTATTTCAAATTAATGCATTACGATATTGTAGCTGTATCGCTCCCAAAAAAACCATCATGGCGGACGTACTTTGGGTGAAACCTCAGAGGCTACCCCCACCCTGCCGCAACTGAAATTTCCCGTCTCTGCGATAAGGAAGCGCGGAGGCGACAAGGAGAGGCGACTGCGAGACGCAGCGATCGCACTGGCCGTCACTCGTCATCACTGCCCTCATCGTCGGAAGTGAAACTCGCGCAGCCAGGAGTGTCCGAAGAAACGACCAATTCATCAATGTGTTGTTCCATCACATTGTCCTATTACTGAAACCCTTCTTCAAGACACGGCTTATTTTCTGTCGATCGTTTGGACAACCCCTTCTGTAGAAACACGTAAGCTGCCTTTCGTCTGATCCTTCTCACTCATCAGTTTGTTATCGCCAAACCCGCGGTGTTGAATTACTGCGCGACCCACGATGGAAAGACAGAGAGGGAGCTATGTTGAGACATAGGCTAAGGATGTATTTACTCTATGGTTGAGACAAAGAGCGCTGGCAGGCGGGGTAATATTTGTAGCTTTGGAGGGGGAGGCCACGTTCGGGCATGCGTAGTGGAAGTTTTTGAGTCTGGCAGAGGAATAGTATTTACTTTAATTTTAATAATTAATTAATATTTTAAAATATTAGTGGTCTGCAACAGCATCAGCAAAAATGCTGCTCTATGAAACTATATAAAAGGGTTTTCCAAAAGGTAGTGTGCACATTATTCAAGAACAACAAAAATACTCTCTTATAAAACTTAAATAAATTAAATATTTCAACATAAACTTATTTCGAGAGTATTGACTGGGAGAGATGGCTAAGGAGATCAACTGATGTTACTGCAGTCCCTCTGACCGGGAGGTCCTAGGTTCGATTCCCTACGGTGGCAAGATTTCCGACACTAGCTCGTCAGTCAGGTCGAATTCAATCGCTGTCTGGAGAAGAATTTTAACGACCGGCTGCTCTGATGGGCAGTTTTCCGTGGTTTCTCCACTCAACGCCAGATGAATGCCGAAAAAGTAACCTAACAAACCGGGCACGAACCGCGGGCGATCTTTCCGACCTCTTGCGTGTGCTATCTTCTCCTCTTACACA
Source organism: Acheta domesticus (assembly GCA_031308135.1). Lineage (NCBI taxonomy): Eukaryota > Metazoa > Arthropoda > Insecta > Orthoptera > Gryllidae > Acheta > Acheta domesticus. Next base: position 219,306,442 of record JAHLJT010000631.1, on the reverse strand, counting down.
CACACACTTGCACCAACATGCAGTACACTACCACACATGGCGGAAGACCGGTCGGGAGCTTAGAGCTAGTCCCGGCTGGGGTGGTACTCCGCTGGTGGGAGATACCCGGTTGAGGAAAACAGCCGACGGTAGGTCCGAGCCGGATCTCGCCATCCCGCAGGGGAAGAGCCCCGCCACCTCCCGTGCAAAAACATGCAATACACTTACGGGATTAATGACCGTAATAGTTGACGTGTTCGGAATCATTAACAATCAATCTGGAGTACTGCAATAACGTTTTGTAGAATAGTACAACAGTTATTTACAAATCAAGGTTATCAAAAAAGTTGTTGTTCCATATCGTAACTCGTGAGTTCATTGACGAGCGATCTCTTTCTCAAAGCCCCGCTGTGGTATGACATTAGCTGTGTCGTAACTAGTCGGCAGTACGCATTGTATAATGTCAAGATGGATTTAGAGAATGAATATTTTTTGTAGAAGTTAGAACCACAAAGTACGCGGCATACTGCATACTCAAACCCTTCGATTAGCTATAACTAAAATAACACTAATAATATTACATGAGTAAATAATTATTGTAAATACTATACATGTAACTTATATGAATACAACAATTATATATAAATTATAACTATAAATACTACTATGAACATAAAAAGTGTTCAATTATACAGTTTCTATAAAGCAATTAAGAATACCACTTCAAATGTTCAAATAAATGCTTAAATTAAAGCAAGTCTCTCAAAGAATTAAAATAAGGTAATAAAAACCAAAGTCGTTCAAGTGTAAATTGAAGCTATTTTATCCATTCCTAAAGTAATTCTAAGATACTAATAGTATGTGTAAGCAGAGTGATTACTCACATTTGAAGAAAAATTACTTATGCTCTCTATCTTACAGCTCTGAACTTCCTACGACGAAATTACTTCTCGTTGAAAATGGCAATGCAGAAATATGAGTATATTTGTTCAATAAATTTTCTATGTCGTACTATGTCTGAGACATTAAAGACGACGGTTATATAGGTGTCATATTGTGGGTTTAGGGAGTCCTTGGGAAGAATGTTTATAAATTGTAAAGAAGCTTGTCTTCTTCTCACTACTAAGTTTATTTCTGGGCGCACATATATTCTTCCTCCTTTTATAGCTTGGACAAATAGTTACAGTATCTTCTTTGCAAGTAAATTTTTATTTCTTCATTGTCCTGAGACCTGGGCCAGAACTATTACTAACCAACCCTATTTCTTCTGCAAACTTTAGACTCTCAGTTTTATTTCAGTTTCCCTCTCGAAATTCACTCCATTCCCATGTTCGTGCAAACTCACGGCTTCCATGTATAACGCTCATACACCGTTTCCAACATGGTGAAATTGAAGAAGTTTGCGCATTATTTATGTGGGAAATGTGCAAGTTTTGATGAAATTTGAACTTTCGCATTAATGTTGAAGACATTTACTCTTTGTGAACAGAAAATTTAAAGCATGAATGGTGAGTGACAATTTCGAGATATGAAATTTTCTACGTAATAAAGTAACTTAGAACTGCGCCATCTACGACAATAAAAAATGTCTTACGACAATAAAAAGTCTCGAGCAAAACATTTTAAAATTCTGACCAAGAGTTTCTATGTGCAATATTAGCGATAAAAGTACAATTTCTATTATGAAAAAGTAGCTAAAAAATAATATGTGTAGTTATATGAAAGCACATTAGTGTCTACAATTTATTTCTTGTTAATGTTAGTTACTGAATTTGTGGTACCCATAATTTTATCATATCGTAACGAAAAACATTTGTTTTCAATTTGTTTCTAATTTAATATATTTTTGAATAAAAATACAAGGAGATTAAAAACTGAACTGAAAAAATAAGAATCAGGTAAATGCAAGAGGTAACTGTACTGAACTGAACTGAAAAATAAGAATCAGGTAAATGCAGGAGGGGGGGGCAATGCCCCCCTTCCAAAAAGCCTCGAGTTTTCCTTTCTTACCTTCCTTTATTTGGCAAAATTGATTTATTTATTTATTTATGTTAGAATTATGTCATTATTGAAGAAATAATATTGTACACTATCATATTTACACTACACAAATAAAATACAATATAATAACAAATGTTTATGATTTAACAAAAATCCATGAAGACCTCTTCCATAACTATCGACTGGATCCACCCCTGTGGTTCAAAGACAAAACATGATTAAATTTCTGACACTCTAATTTCTTTCCTTTTTTTTATTTTCATGGCTAAAATTTCCATGAACCACTTTCATCTTCGTATACCCCATCGACCCTCCTCCATCCACCGTGAAGACCCCTAGATTGCGTCCCCCCTCGCGCGGTGTATAATTCATAGCCGCAGGCCACCGAAGACTCAGGGGCAGCGCGCGGGCCATTCACGCAGCCTCTTCTTCCTCGCGGTGGACAGCTCCCGGGAGACGCGGCGCGCGAGAATCGAACCCTGGGGCCACGTGAGTTACCGCCCGCGCCACCAAACGCCGAGCCGCTCTACGCAGGCGCCCCGCCCCGCCCCGCCCTTCCCTCCCTGCCTCGCCCTGCCTCTGCCCGCCTCACACCTCCCCGCCCCGCCTGACCCCGCTCCGCCCCACCCTCCCTGCCCCGCCCTGCCTCTACCCGCCTCACACCTCCCCGCCCCGCCCCTCCCTGCCTGCCCCTCCCCGCCTCTGCCCGCTTCACGCCTCCCCGCCCCGCCTCGCCCCACCCCACCCTACCTGCCCCGCCCCACCCTCCCTGACCCGCCCTGCCTCTGCCCGCCTCACACTTTCCCGCCCCGCCCCTCTCTGCCTGCCCCTCCCCGCCTTTGCCCGCCTCACACCTCCCCGCCCCGCCTCGCCCCGCCCCACCCTCCCTGTCTACCCTGCCTCATACTTCCCCGCCCCGCCCCTACCTCCCTGCCCCGCCCCGCCTCACACCTCCCCACCCCGCCTCGCTTCGCCCTGGCCGCGCCTCGGCCCCGCGCCACGCTCCGCTCGGCGCCGCGGCGGCGACGCAGGACGCCGGAGGCATAAATCGCGCCGCGGGAGGCGCAGCGCGGGGGGGGCGGAGCACTGAGGGAGTGGAGGGCATCGGGCGACGCGGTGTTGGGGTGGGAAGGGCGGTCAAGGCGGGTAGTGAGGACGGGCAGAGGGGAAGGAGAGAGGGAACGTGAAGAGAAGAAGGGGAGGGAAGAATGGCAATGAAGACGGGAAGAGAGAAAGGGTAGACGGACACAAAGAGAGGAAGGGAAGAGAGGAAGCGAAGAGGAGGCGGATAGTGAGAACAGATAGAGAGACAAGATGGGTAGAAAGATAAGGGAACGTGTAGAAAGGACGGGTAAAGGGAACGGTTAGAGAAGATGGGTGCAGGGAACGGAAAGAGGGTATGTGTGGAGAGAAAGGGGAAAGGGAAGACAGGAAGGGTGATGAGGACTGGTAGAGAGTATGAGAAAGGACGGTTAGTGTGTATGGGTAGTGAGAACTGGTAGAGAGAAAAGGTGGAGGGAACGGTAGGGGAACTTGTAGAAAATACGGGTAGAGATGAAGGGTCAAGGGGACTCGTAGAGGGGATAGGTGGAGAGGAAGAGTACAGGGAATGGATGGAGAGGAAGGTAGAGGGGATGGGTGGAGAGGAAGAGTAGAGGGGATGGGTGGAGAGGAAGGGTAGAGGGGTGGGTAGAGATGAAGGATAGGGGGAACGGCTAATGAGGGCAACTATGATGGGACTACAGGGGCCTGCAGTAAGTGAGAAAAGATCACCAGTGCAGGACAAGACAAAAGGGATTAGATGGGTCGAAACGGGATGAGGGACAAAGATACGGCACAAGACAATAAAGTGGGAGGAGGGAATGGGGAATGCTGAAAAGGCGGCGGATGACGCATTGCCGCACGTAGGGCGTGAAGGCAGGACGAAGCGGGACCATGTGAGAAAGGCGGGGGACAGGCGTAAAGGGTGGGACATATTCTGAGGTACCGGTTTGCAAGGAACATTGGAGTCGTGGCGGGCGAGCTGGTCACAGCAACGCATGGCGGGGAAAGGGTAAACTAGCGCAGGGCAAGCAGAGGCAGGCCGCGCCAGGCCGGGCCGGGGTGGATGTGTGGAGTTGGCCAGATTCGAACAAAGTATAGCTTCCTTGCTAGGACGGGGAGGGGCGAGCCGGTCCAAGCCAGCTGGAGTGCGGCAGAGCGGGGCGGGGCGAGACGAGGCGGGGTCGGTCCGAGACGAGTCAGAACGATGTCTCGTTCTGACGGGCAGGTCTTGGCGAGCTTATGCGGGCTATCGCGGGTCTTGGCGGGCTAATGCGGGCCGTGGCGAGCTGGGGCAAGAGGGGCGGAGTGGGGCGTGTCGGTCCAGGTCGGGTGGATTGCAGCAGGGCGGAATCGCGGCGGGGAGGGACCGGGGAGAGTCAGAACAAGACGGGGCGAGCCGTGGCGGGCCAATGCGGGTCCTAGCGGACCCTCGCGGGCCTTCGCATGACGTGGCGGTCTGGGGTGACAGGGGCGGGGGCGGGTCGTGCAGTCCGAACCGGGCGGATTGCGGTGGGACGGGTGAAGCGGGGGGAGGGGGGAGGCGCGGCGGGGCGGGCAGTGCGCGGCGGGGCGGGGCGGGGCAGGGAGTGCGGGACGGGAAGTGCGGGACGGGAAGTGCGGGGCGAGAAGTACGGGGCGAGAAGTGCGGGGCGAGAAGTACGGGGCGAGAAGTGCGGGGCGTGAAGTGCGGGGCGAGAAGTGCGGGGCGTGAAGTGCGAGGCGAGAAGAGCGGGGCGAGAAGTACGGGGCGAGAAGTGCGGGGCGAGAAGTGCGGGGCGAGAAGTGCGGGGCGAGAAGTGCGGGGCGAGAAGTGCGGGGCGAGAAGTGCGGGGCGAGAAGTGCGGGGCGAGAAGTGCGGGGCGAGAAGTGCGGGGCGAGAAGTGCGGGGCGAGAAGTGCGGGGCGAGAAGTGCGGGGCGAGGTAGGGGGCGGGGCGAGTCAGAACGAGCCGTGGCGGGCTGTGGAGAGAGGAGCGGGGCGGGGCGGGGCGGGGTGGGCGAGAGCGTCACTGCGTCACTTCTCGTCGCAGCGCCGCCGCCCGGGGCCTCTCGTTTGCACAGGAATCGCCCGCCTTCGCCTCTTCCACCCCCGCCGCACACCGCCTCGCCGCTCTTTATGTGCCTCCCTCTGCCTCGGCGGCGCAGCGCGGCGTTGGCGCGCACAAGACGAGTCGCAAGCGCTGACCTGGACGGCGGAAATCAGCGGCTCCCTCTCGGCCGGAACAATCAGGAGGATGCTTCTCGGGAACTTCGCAAATGGAGCCTCTGCGACCCTTTTCTTTTTGATGCTCTCAACAACAGAGAAAGACCTATGCCTTCTTTCTTACTGATTTTTATACTCATATAACGTGTTCTACTTCCATCTATTTTCCGTAACTTCATTGAGGAATAACGAACTCTGCCAATTTACCGTTCAGCTCTTGGGAGGGGAAAAATCGATGACCTTGGACCCAAGACCCACATCGTTTTTGACGGTAACAATCTAGAGAAACATCCTGGGAAAAGTTGAACCATCCTCTTTATTTTTTAATACTGAAGTTTTCGTTTGAGCACTTTTTTCCAACTACCGTTGATGGAGTCACAGTCGCCTGTCATTGCCCACTCCATTAGCAGCCTCGTCCGTTCTGTAGAAATGTCCTTCCTTCTGCTCTATTACATTTCATTACACATATCAAAATGAGAATAAAATGTAATGTCATTTACTAGTATATAAAAGCATAAACATATTTTTTTACTTTTTTATAAAATGTATATATTCATTCTGATTAAGAAAATACAGAAATATTGGAAATTCCGTAGAACATAGGCATTGTTTAATAATAAAAATATCGCATGAATAATTGTATCATTTCCGTCATTAATTTAAATTTTTGCTATTGTTTTCAAAATGCCGTCTACACTTACTGACTTTAATGGGGCTGCCTTTAACACCTAGTAAACTTCCAACTATACTGATGTTTCTACGTAGACAGCCTAGTGAAATATGAATGCCTTCCTTCTTTCTTTAGTGAATTTCACAGCATGAACTTAATAGAAATACTTTTAATTTTAGCTAAGAGAAAATTTTGCTATTAGTGTAATCAATGTTGAGATGAAAAGTGTTTACTTGTGATTATTGAAGTTACAGTTTCTATCAGGATTTTTGTAATAATCTCTTTACGTATGTGTTTGCGTTCATTTTAATTGGAAGGCATATCTTTCCAATCAATCTGCACAGTTATTTTTTCTCTGTAAATTACATTTTCAATGTTTTACACAACTGTAGACTTCACTCTCGCGTTCTTTAAACAAGCTTATTTCTGAAAAATGCAAAAAAAAATCATTGTTTTATCAAAATGCAAAACATTCATTTTATCACAAATTATATTTTCGATTATTTGATGATAAAAATAGCAAGTATTCTTTGTGAGGGTCTTAAAAAATTCCGAGGAACAGTGTAGAGAAAATTATGAAGACGAAGTAAAAATAAAATTACTGTTTGAAGAATTCATATAAAATTCTTGAATACCTACGTTTCAAAGAATATAGTTCTGGCCGTTTTAATAATGAGAGTAGGCAAGAGTGTCCAAATAACAATCTTGAACCTCTCTTCAATATAGACAAAGAGCATGATCATAATACACAATTACAATTTCGAATGATGAGGTTTAAATGAATTACGCCGTGCGTAATAAAGAAATTAATAATGTATATGATCCATTAACGCTTTTGACAAATGTAAAAACATAAACACAAATTGAATCTATTTGAAATCAAGATGTTCTTTAAAATTTTGAATTCGCTATTCATAATTGATCGGAAATAAATTAATAATTGCGAGAATCGTCGAAAATATGCAATATGCTAGTATGTTGTGCAAATACAAGGAATTTGAATGCACATTTCTCAAATCGGACAACTCATACTGAGATTTAATAATAACTTATATAATTAAAATAATTACTGTATTGTCAACCTCACTTTAAAAACTTTAAAACATGACACAAAAAAGTAAAATAATGATTTATGTATTGAATACATGAAGTTATGCTTTTCTAGCGAGACAGCTAATGTTTCAAGCTTGAAGAGTCTGTTTTGCACGAGGTATGTACAACGTTCTTTGAACGCTCACTTCTGTCTGAAAGTTACTTAATTTACATCATGATGATAAAAACTCATATCATCATTAACAAGACCGCAAAGTGGAATAAACGGAGTGCCCGTACATTTGTTTACACCACAATTACAGTGAATGCAACTGACGTTGTTTTAAGTTGGTGTTTCGCAACGTTATTTTTAATAAAGTAAGGCAGTGTGTTATTAATATTAATATGACAAAGCAAGTTTTGTGTTGTTATATTATGTAATACCCTCAAAAGTTACTTTATTATCATTGTTTTTAATACCAACGAACTGTATAAGTTTCAGTAAAATATTTGGGTTTATTTAGTTTTTTCTTGAGTATGTATGATATGCTTATTTTCTCGTCCTAGAACTTAAATGTGAAGCTGAGAAAACACATATTTCATAATTTTTTCTTGTAGGTCATTATATAGAATCGTCGGTTTGAGCTTACTTTGTTGAATGAAAGTAATTTACATGATTTTGAACCAAAGTTTGACCTCTTTCAAATACTTGTATCATGGCTGAGGACATTGGTGATTCTGACATTAAACGACTGGTATATTCCCAATGCACCGTCATTTCGAGAACTCGACACAGGAACAAAACAACACCCCAAGAACTCGACCTTCAATACTTCGATAACTCACCATGTTGACATTCTGAATCCTCGACATTCTGACAGCTTGACATTCCGAAAACCCTTCATTCCGATCGGCTTAAGTGGCTCAGGGCACTAAATGATGTCACTGCAGTGCCTCTGATCGGAAGACCCTAGAGTTCGCTCCAGATAGAATTCAGACGTTGACTGGAAGAGAATTCCAACAGTCGGTTGCTGTGATTGGTAGTTTCCCGTGGTTTCTCCCACAACGCCAGACAAATTTCGGTGAAGTACCGTAACTAACGGGCCACAGACAGCGCGCGATGTTTCTTTAAAACACTTCTTTATCCAAAAACCTCTTTCTCAACTTTTTCTCACCTCTTACTTACATACACTTACACTTGCTTACGTGCACTACACTTCCACGCATGTCGGAAGACCAGTCGGAAGCATGTAGAGCTTGTCCTGGTTGAGGCGGTGACCCGCTGATGGGAGATGCATGGGTCGGGGAGACCCGGCAACCCGACGTGCAGTTCGGTGACGGTTCTTGCCATGTAGTGGGGAAGGTCACCGTCATCTCCCGCGATAAAAGCATGCCCGACTACACTTACGGTACCACTGTAACAATTGTTTATCTGGGAAATATCAGTAAAAACCAGATATTGCAGCACCTCGACATTACAACACCCCGACATTACGACACCCCGACATTACGACACCCCGACATAAGACACCACGACATAAGACACCCCGACATAAGACACCCAGACATAAGACACCCCGACATAAGACACCCCGACGTAAGACACCCCGACATTACGACACCCCGACGTAAGACACCCCGACATTACGATACCCCGACATTACGTCACCCCGACATTACGACACCCCGACGTTACGACACCCCGACGTTACGACACCCCGACATTACGACACCTCGACATTACGACACCTCGACATTACGACACCTCGACATTACGACACCCCGACATTACGATACCCCGACATTACGACACCCCGACATTACGACACCCCGACCTTGCAACATCCCAGAGTTAGCCTCGACCTGAGGCGCGTGTTCCTCTCCCTTTATCCATCAGCCGTTAGAACGCGCGTGCACCCGTGAGTTTCACGCGCGTCATTGTGCGCAGGAGCAGCGCAGCGATGAGGGCCGGCGCCGGCGGGCGGCCGCCCCCCGCCGCCGCCCCCGCGCCTCCGCCGCCGTCGCCGTCGCCCGCCGCCCACACAGGCATCGGCGGCTGAGCGCCCACCGCACCGCACCGCACCGCATCGCACCGCACCGCACCGCTCCGCACCGCTCCCTACCGCGCCGCTCCGTCGTCACAAGGTACAGTCACAATGGTAATAAAGTGCATTTTAAAACTGTTCTTGTGAGAGGGAGATATGTTCAGAGACAAAACTAACCATAATATTAAGTTTGTTAATCGTTTCTATCAAGACAAAAAAAAGATTTTCAAATTCTGAAATGTGCTGTTAAGATGTAACGTGTAGTAGATGAAGACATACTACCAATTATTCATAGGTTTTATTTATTTTACGTTTTTCATACAGAAATCCAGACTTTCACATTATTTTACAGACTGCATTTTCAAAGGATTTTGAGTAAAATTAGGTCTATATTGTAAAGATTCATTATAAAGTGTTATGTTGGCCTTGACAACTGGTCCTTAGCAAAAGTCATATCTCAAAAATATTTGTTAGCATAATATTATAAAGATGAAATAATATATTCAAAGAGAAAATGGATCTAGAATGGAAAAAAATTTAAGTATCAATATCTATTTATACATGCATCATATTTTCAGAATCTCTTACCATTTTATGATTTTTTCATTAGAAAAAAATGTACATAAAATCCCGGAAACTGTCTCTTGTGATGTGAGCATATAAATATTGGATAGGTCAAAGAGAAATGAACAAAATCTAATACAATACAACGGTTGTTTTAGAAACATATACAATAAACAGAATAATCAAACTATTAAAATAAAGAGTACATAATTCCTCACGGCCAATAATTAATTAAAACCACCCATGACAGTTTGAAACATTTTGTTAGATGTAATATCCATCAGGCTGAAAGCAGGTTTCAGCCTTAATGCACACCTAGAAGTCGCATTATTACGCATACGAGGCAAGTTTCAAGAAGCAAGGCATTTTGTCATTGCAGTCCTCATCTGACAGAAAACGCCGAAGCAGTCCCCGCCCCTAAAGCAAAACCCCGATTTTACGCTTCCTTTTGGCGTACGATTTCGGATGCTTTAGCGAACTCGCTTAGGCGCACAGTAGCCCTGCCGCCTGAGAAGCCGTTGTGCGCATGAGCGCGTTTACTAAAACCCTTGATATTGTTGGTCCAAAGGAAGCGTCAAAATCGGATCTAATATCTTTCACAACTCAAAACCTACTTTCCTTCTTTTCCGCACCATCTATTCCATCTATATGCTTCTGTATGACCCCAGCTATTGCGACATTTCTGATAGCTATAATTGTATCCGTCCCCTACCGGGAGTCGAATCCAGGACCTTGCACACAAGAGTTAGCGCGGGGAGAAGGAAGCTAGCGGGAGCTCTTATTCATACATTTCAGTGTAATTTTAAAATTGAGCATATTAACAACGAATTAGAATAATATGAATAATGTAATGTAATGTCTTTACTTTTTTGGAAAATGTTTTCCAATCCGTATCATATGATCAATTTTGATACATTGCAACACCTGAAGGTGTTTTTTTGTTATCACGACTATTTTTCTTATTTAAAATTCATTAAAACTTATTAATCTACTTAAGCTCATTTACTTTCTTTGGTCCTTAACATTTGACTTGAGTTTTGTTTCATTCATTACCTCTATTCGGTTCATGATTTCGTCAGTTCGCCGGCGAGTTTTTTTCGAATTAAAACTCTGACCAGGAGTCACTTAGAATTTCCGTGTAGAGATAATGAGACTGCATTAAGAAAAGACATTCCCAAGTTCCGCCTCGCTCCACCAAGCACCTGAGTGGACGCAATTAGAACTGTTTCGTGACCTCGCGGGAGATTAGGAGAGCGTTTTCATCTGGCCCACCTAGAACAACGGAAAAGGCGAACACGGGCTCTGCTCGGAAAGCTCCATATTTGAAACAACATGTAAAGCCGCAGCAAGAACACCACTTCTCCACTACGCCACCACCACCACCCCCTCCACACATAGGGATCAATATATCAATTGCTAACGTTTTAAATAGTAACGACAAGTCAACAGTTAAAATATACTTTGTACTAAGAATAAATACATTTTTATAAGAACACGTCAAGTCGGTTGAACACTATACCTGTACCCGTCGTAGAAAAATTCTGGGTGGGTCTCTGATTATTTTTCATGAGTTTCATTTACGTCTTCAGATTTCTTTTTACGAAAATAGTACAGCTGGACAGTCTTGTTCGTCGACTTCCCTTTTACATGGAAACGGCAACATTTTGTTGGGTTCTGTCACATCCTTCTGTTTTTGTCATTGTACCCGCCCCGGGCTGCCGCGGTTGCCACCGTGGCCACGTTCAATACTTGTAGGTCAGTTCCGTGAAGACTAGGTTCGTTGATAGGGGTTCTTCCTCTGCCTGTCCAACGTTACCTGCTTGCCTTAAAACCATTCTCTTAGTCTTCCAGGCAAAGAACGTCTGTCTTGTTTCCGCATTTCTAATTATTGGGTACGCGAAAGAATTAACAAAGACTTTTTCCCTACTAACTAGTCAACAAAGACTTTTTCCCTTCCTTCCTTTTTTTCTTTTTAACGGGTTTGTTTGCAGGATTTTGAGAACAATCTTCTTCAGCTTGTTTTTGGGAATCATAGCAAACGCTCCTCGATCAGCAACCAAATCGTCATTGAATCAGTTATTTTCAAAACCCCATAAGTCATTCTCTTTTGCATTTTCTCACTCTTTTTGTGAGAAAATAGAAGCTGTAAGATATATGAATCGGATGTACGACAGTGTATGTATGTATGTATGTATGTATGTATGTATGTATGTATGTATGTATGTATGTTTGTATACACATGTAGGTATATGTATGTATGATAGGAGCATGTACATGTATATATACAGTGTGTATTACTAGGATATCACTGACACTGACAGAGAGATTGCTTAATAGTAATGTTCAATATGAAAATATTCCTATGTACTATCATAGAAAGACATATTTCAAGCAATTGTTTCTTTCAAATGCATTATGTTTGATGTGTATGCACATTTCCATGTTCCATAATATTGTAATGAATGTGTCAAACTGAGTCTGCAATGCGTTTTTCTACATGTTTAAATACAAAAATCCAAATTATTTTTTGAAATCCCGTAAGTTATAAATTTAAAAAAAATCCAGCGACTATTGTACTACTAATACAAATAAATTACATGTCTCTATGGCATTTTGAATCAAGATTTATGCCTCAGAAATAAAAGAAAAACAGAAAAGTTCTCTACGTCCTTAATTAATCAGATTTTCTTGTTTTCCCACAACTTTACAATTCCTGACTGAAGGGGTTTTAAAAATAACCGATTCAATTTTGGTGCAGTGCAACGGTGTGTCTTCAGAGTGGCATGGGGGCGGGGAAGGGGAAGTTGATGTAAGGGAGAAGGATGATGCTCTGGTCATTCCCTCAACCTTTTTCAGGTCCACGATGCTCTGAATCCAGCTTGTTGGGCGGGCCAGGGCTAGATTAAAGACGTCTTCTCTTTGACTGAGCTTGCAACAATGCCATTTCCAAAGAAAAAGGAGTGAAGCTGTTAATCAGCCAGTGCAGGTAGGCATTTTGAATGCTCTGTACTATGATAATAAAAGTACGTATACAATTACACACAAATCACAAATATACGCAAATGATTGGTTTAGGTTGAGAGTTCTTAGATCGACTCTTCAGTATGAAATAAAGCCAGCGTTATTCTTTGGAGATTATAACATAAGATTAATCATTTCCCCTGCACGAATTTCTTTCAATTTCTTAAATCTGAAACATGAAGATGAAGATGACTTTCATGCCATAAATTGTTCATTATCGTAATGTAATCCCACTCAAGTTATTCCTGAGATATAGTACGGATCAGGATATATTGAAGTGAGAAAGAGCTACCTCCTGCTATAATGTTTTTTTCTAAAGGTACGTGAGATGTATTCGTTAATGGAACAAAAACTTCGATTCTCTATCGCTAACATTATTTTGCACGTACAATAATATTTACTAAAAACAATTTTTAATGAGTCGTTTTCTTCGCAAATTTAACACGGTGGAACTAAATCTTTTTCGATTGTGGCTTACTCTTTCCTAGTGATAAACACTGTGCCTCCCCATACTGTAGTACAGTGTGTTTTTTTTATCATTCGCCGAAGATTCCGGCCGCGTCGCCCGGGCAGTCGAGGGCTCATTCGCCCGGCAAACCGCTGACTCAACTCCCGTGCTATCCGAGAACTACCGCTGCGCCGGTTAACGTATCTTAAAGAAGATGCTGAAAGTGGTGTCCTTCGGCTCGAATACATTCTTGGCACCTCCGAAACACATTCTGATTTGCCCTTTGAAGTAAGTCTCGAGGAATTGCTGCGATTTTCTCTTCAATAGAGCGCCGGAGCTCTTCCTCCGAATGCGCGTTTTCTGCATACAACTGATCTTTCAAGTACCTCCGCAGGAAAAAATCACAAGAAGATAGATCAGGTGATCTAGGAGGCCATAACCCACGACTAATTATACGATCGTCACAATAAACATTATTTAAAAAGTTCATGGATCGAACAGCAGCGTGAGCAGTTGCCGAATCCTGTCGAAAGTAACCATTGTGCCTTTCTTCTGGTGTCAATTGTTCGAAGAATAATGCCAATATTTGATGTATGTAAAACTTAGCAGTAACGGCGGTGTTGAAAAAGTCCGATCCGATAATTCTTGTGGAACTCAACGCACACCACACTCCGATCTTTATGTCGTGAAGTGGTTGTTCGTGAAGCTCTATTGAAGGGAAAATCGCAGCAATTCCTGAGACTTACTTCAAAGGGCAAATCAGAATGTGTTTCGAAGGTGCCAAGAATGTATTCGAGCCGAAGGACACCACTTTCAGAATCTTCTTTAAGATACGTTAAGCGGCGCAGCGGTAGTTCTCGGATAGCACGGGAGTTGAGTCAGCGGTTTGCCGGGCGAATGAGCCCTCGACTGCCCAGGCGACGCGGCCGAAATCTTCGGCGAACGATAAAAAAAACACCCGGTAAAATCAAATTTGTCTTTATACGACTTCAAACGCTCCGAGGTTACTGTCAATAAAATTCAGTTTTCTACAACATACCTAAACGAACAAGAATTTTCTTTGTCCACTCACAAGCAAAATAAAAATTGTGAGTTAGTGTATGTGATGGAATTCTGGATACGTTTGTTTGCAATTCTTACTCATTTGGAACTCGTATGCAAAAGTAAACAAACCCTCATTTAATTTGAACTATAAAAAAAGATAATTACTCGTGTAACTTTTGAAATTGATGAGCGTATAATACTAATAGCATAAAGTACTACAGTATCAAAAATCCATGTATTAATATTTTCTGTATTACAATATTTTCACGACCCATCCGTATAATTTCGCCGCACATTACTATTGTACTCGTACAGCGGCGTACCCTTTGAGACCTGATTAACAACACTAGATGAAACTACGGAATTTTAAATAAAATTCATAACTAATTGTGAAGTTAAGTATGAAAGATATAATTTTACAAAGTTAAATATTTGACTGTAACAACACATAGTAGGAAAGTTATTAACAGGAAAATCTGAAGGAGCACGTTAGGCAACAATTTGCCGAATCACACAGCTGTATTGCGGGTTGCAACATCAGATCCTGACTTACGCGCTTGTAAAGAAATATCATCCGTTCACAAACGTCAGCAAGTAGGTAATAACTAGGGCCTGGATAATTATGTACTAAAAATTAGGAAAATATGTACACATATATGTATGAAAATGTATAGAAATATGTACTAAAAAGTAAGAAATATGTAACACTTTAATTATTATATCAATTCGTTTAAAAAAAATATTTTGCTTAAATGTTGATCTGTGTAGACTTAATATACTCGTGAAGAACAAAATTAAAACATTATTCTACTCACAATTCTGTTATTTACAATGGTCTCATGAGAAAATGAGAAACAAATATTTGTTTCAAATACTTAGAAAATAGCTGAATGTGACGTCACCGACGCTTTAAATTACTTTCGGTTGTAGAACTTTTTTTTCTTCGTCTTTTTTTCGTCTTCCTCGTCTTCATCTTCTTTGTCATCTTCTTCTTCGTCGTCGTTTCCTTCTTCTTCGTCGTCTCCTCCTCCTCCTTCTTCTTCGTCGTCTACTCCTCCTTCTTCGTCGTCTCCTCCTTCTTCTTCTTCGTCGTCTCTCCCTTCTTCTTCGTAGTCTCCTCCTTCTTCTTCGTCGTCTCCTCCTTCTTCTTCGTCATCTCCTCCTTCTTCTTCGTCGTCTCCTCCTTCTTCGTCGTCTCCTCCTTCTTCGTCGTCTCCTCCTTCTTCGTCGTCTCCTCCTTCTTCTTCGTCGTCGTCTCCTCCTCTTTCTTCTTCGTCGTCTCCTCCTCCTCCTTCTTCGTCGTCTCCTCCTCCCCCTTTTTCTTCTTCGTCGTCTCCTTCTCCTCCTTCTTCTTCTTCGTCGTCTCCTCCTCCTCCTCCTCCTTCTTCTTCTTCTTCTTCTTCTTCTTCTTCGTCGTCGTCTCCTCCTCCTTCTTCTTCTTCGTCTCCTCCTTCTTCTTCTTCGTCGTATCCTCCTTCTTCTTCTTCGTCGTCTCCTCCTCCTTCTTCTTCTTCTTCGTCGTCTCCTCCTTCTTCTTCGTCGTCTCCTCCTTCTTTTTCGTCGTCTCCTCTTTCTTCTTCTTCGTCGTCTTCTCCTTCTTCGTCTCCTCCTTCTTCTTCTTCGTCGTCTCCTCCTTCTACGTCGTCTCCTTCTTCGTCGTCGTTTTCTTCGTCTTCGTTTTCTTCTTCTTCGTTGTTCTCGTTTCTCTGTCTTTCTCTTCGTCGGTATTGTACTGGAGTTTAATCAACACCACCTACATCTAGTTAGGTGGCGTTGATTTAGTTCCCGGCATGCTTACCAAGATCACAGCGCCAAAACACGAAAAAACACGTTTTTGGAAATTTCTTAGAATTTTATAGCCATTTCTGGAAACAAATTATCAGTACCCCATTAGGACGCCGAGACGCGTCGAATGACACCTCGTTTGTCACCACTAGTGCACGGGAAGTAATCTGAGAGAGACCCTTGAGAGACGGAACGGTTCATCCGCAAGCATGCACACGAGGAGTTTACTCAAATACTCTATAGGGATGAAATTTTTCCTATTATCTGTTCGAAGGCCTTGTACCGACCAAGAGTTCCACATCGCATAAAGTTACTGGTGTATATTCAAACTTTGTCCCAACATGTCACTGTTCAATGCTATTCACGGATTAGGGAATAAAAACAATGCTGGTTGATATTTAATCAATTGACTCTTAGCAAAAATTCAGCTTTCTTTAATAATGTTCTTACCCATGACGCTATTGCTTGACTTCTTTGAAAAGATATACCAAACTTTGCCTTTGGCAAATTCCCAGTCTGCGTTACCACAAGGTTTAAGCCAATCGCCGTAAATTATTTTCTGTCCTTTTCTTATCCACAAGCTGTAGTGCCACATCATGATTTTACTTTAGGTTTTCACCTCACAGAGATACTTTACAAACAAGGGTTTAGGCTCCAGTGCAACAAACGGGGAAAGAAAACTGTCAATGGCGCTTTCTGAGCTGCGTTGGTACATGTAATTTTTGGCGAAGGGCATTAAGGTCAAGAGAGACCTCTGAAAAATACGTTTTGAGCGCGAGTTATCGCTTGCTAGACGTACCATTTTCATACACAAAATTTATTTCTGAGTAGTATTTTGTTCTCTGCTTTACTCGCGCTGAAATCTACACACTGGAAGCTTTGGAGTGCAACACCTTGCCCTTTTGTAGGGTTCTGCGTGCTGCAATATCAACATTTTTACACAATGCAATAGCGCCAATTTGGAGAGGAGGTTGCCGAAAAATTGTTTGACAATGCTGAATTGTTTGTCTTGGTTATTCCTTATCAAAAAACATGTAGGATAAATGAAGAATTATTCAAAAAGAATGCAGAAACACGAAAATATTAAGAAACATTTAAAAAGTATGGACTTTTGTGAAAAAATATGTAAATATATGTACTTTCGGGTAAAATATGTAAATATATGTAATAAAAGTCATCGGTTTTAAGCCCTAATCGACATGAAACGTAAATTATATTGTGGGTTTGACTTGATAGAGTTAACATACGGAAATATGTAATTACATAATTATCCGGGCCCTAGTAATAACATAATGAACAATCGGATCAGAATAATCCACTTCATATTGTCAATCTTAGGAGAGATCTAACGTCATTCCAAGGGATCTGTCGTAAACATGACACTGAATGCGAAGTAATATAGTGGGTTTTCTCCTTCAAAGAATTTTATAATAAAATACCAAATTTCAATTATGTATTCGTAATGTACCTATACATATTTATGAAAATTCTTTTACAATGAAAAATTCCAGTATGGCTTTAACAACGTTGTTCAGTATGGCTGTAACAACGTACATTTACTCAGCAATTAACTGGCGTGGGAAAAGAAGAAAAAGAAATATGTGTGGCACTGCCAGTGTAAAACCAACGCTGCGTCATCGGCCAAACAAATGAAAAGAGGCGTGGTTCATGCGATTTGTCCGTTGAACTGGCAACACCGCTGACGCGGAGGTCTAACCGCCAAAGCAGAAGAGCGGGCGTCCGTGTGGGCGAGACAGCGTGATTTAATTATCAGAGCAGATAACTGCAAAGCGTGTGTAGTTAATCTTCCTTTTCATTGCGCCGCGCGAACCCATGACGAGGATGGCGATGGAATGCGGTCAAAAGACCGTCTCGCGTTGTTGTTTTAAAAGCACTTTAAAACCCATTTCGCTTCCGTGGGGTCATAAAACTGACAGCTTATTGAATGCTCTCTTAATCTACGAGGCATGTGACTACATGCTGGAAGTGGTAATTTGCGTTTTGTGTTTCACAAATCATGTCCTTCGCAGGAATGTATGGCATCCAGCTTCAATTCATTGCGGGAGGACACAACAAATGAACAGTTAATATTCGGCTTCACAGAGAATTCAATGGATCCCGACCACATTGAGGTTTTAAACAAACCCAGATCGTATATTGATCTAAACGTTCGTGCTAAAGAACATATTCAATATTTTTTACTATTTTTAAAGTAATTTAGTTGAAAGTTAAATGATTGATGATTAAATTATTACTTGAAAATTAAATCAAATTTTGAATAAGTTATTGAAATGCAATGTCTTAACTCCGTCTACGAAACGCAATGTCTAGACAAATTCTTAGTAATTGAGTACACCAAAAACCAATAGTTGTTGATATCACTAATTAAACATACCAGGTATTAGATTAAACTATTAGTTAGTGGAATAAACCATTCACATAATTATTACCAAGGAAATAAAGGCTTTGAAAGGATATTTTTTAATTAGGTTTGATATCATTTTTAACCCTCCACTACTCAGATCGGGACAAATAACCAACTTTTTTTTAATTACTGGAAATTCTAGTTAATCGATTATTGGCTATTCCTCGTTTCGTAAAATGATCAAAAGTAATGAAACATATTCTCTGTATGAATGTTGTATGTACATATTTGCCAATGTTTCTTTAAAACATTTTCTGAAGACTCAGACGTTTGATAAAACTGTTTCCTTGATGGATTCAAAAAATAAATATAACGTACAAAACTCACGTCATTTTAAACAATACTACAAGAGTAGTAAAAATTCTGCACTCGACTATTTAAGCAAAGTAAAAGTCTTACCAACCTATAAAATAGTGGTATCAGTAATGAAACAACTCCTCTGTATTAGTAACTAACACGTAGTTTAGGAAGGGACTTTGATACATTCTCTTTAATGTAGGCTTAGAATCTTTCGTGAAAATTCAATATTGTATCGTGTGAGAATATCTATTAAATTCCATCATGACAGTATTGTTTATATACGTTGAGCGAGACAAAAGCATTGTGGGATGTTCACCAGTATCGATAAATAAAATTGAAAGTGAAGTCAATCGAAATAATCTTCTTTGATAAATCTAAATAACATCAACGGAGACAAAGTCATAGTCGGATTCATCAAAAACCTTTATCATTTTAATACAAAAAAGAATTTTCGTTGAAATTTATCATTTCATTTTTATCTCATATTCAGGCCTGGACATTTTGTTTCTTAAATTCAGTTTCAGTGATTATCTGTAGATTATGTACGTTGAAGATGGTCCTGAGAGTAAACGATGCTCCTTCCTGTATTTACATTTATTTTACAATATCTTATTACATTTACATTACTCCTTTTTTTATTTACAGTGAAATCGAAAGTTATTAATGTCACACTTATATATTGAAAAATTATAACAATCTGACTTATACTGATCAAAATATGTTTTAACTTACGTCATTCTAATTTCAAATTTTATACTTTTATCTAGCCTATTTCTGATTATTACCATACGTTCTTGAAACTGCATGATGTTCCATTAAAAAATGTAACATTTAACAACATTTAATAAACATTTCAATTTATTTACCTAATATTGCCATTGTCTGAAATGTCTTACTTTAGAGAAACATGTCTCAATCCCCGTTGCTTTTGTCTACACTATCGACTACTCCTTGTGCGTCGTGTGAGTCAGATTGCGGCCAGACGACGATCTCAGCCAGCTGAGGCAGAGGGCGCAGCGCCGCGCAGCGAGCAGGGGCCATCGACCTCTGAGCGGCGCAGCGCAGGGGAGTGAAGCGGAGAGGGTCGAGGAGAGGGGCAGGGCGGCCGGGCGGCGGCCTTTGGCAGCGGGGCGCTTCGCGGCGCCGCGGAGCCCAGTCGCCGCCGGCGCCGCCGCCGAACGCAGGTTGGTCCACTGCACCCTCCTTCCCTCTCCCACTCCACATTCCTTCCCTTCCCCGTGCACCCTCCCTCCCCTTCATCTGCCCCCTCCCACCCTCACCCCTGTACACTCCCTCTCACCCAAACGGCACCCTACCTCCCACTCCCACTCCACATTCCTTCCCTTCCCCGTGCACCCTCCCTCCCCTTCATCTGCCCCCTCCCACCCTCACCCCTGTACACTCTCTCTCACCCCAACGGCACCCTACCTCCCACTCCCACTCCACATTCTTTCCCTTCCCCGTGCACCCTCCCTCCCCTTCATCTGCCCCATCCCACCCTCACCCCTGTACACTCCCTCTCACCCCCACGGCACCCTCCCTCTCTCCCCCTCCATCCTCCCTTTTCTTCATCTTCCCCCTCCCACCCTCGCCCCGGAACCCTCCCTCTCACTCCAAATTGCAACATCCCTCCCCCGCTGTATACTCCCTCTCAATCCCACTGCACCCTTCTTCTCACCCCGACGACACTCTCCCTCTCGCCCCAAGGCACCGCGAATCGCTGTTTCACGCGCATTTACCATCACCACAAGGCACTTCATAAAAAAATGCATGTCTAACTTAATTCCGCAACTTTATGTTGCAACAATGAATTCGCTAACTGCTAAGTTTGGAAATAATGTGATTATAAAATTCCATTAGATGAACTGTAATGTGATATTTTATTCATGAGACCTTTCATCTCTCCGTGACTTTTTTATATCTATTAATTTATTAGACAGGTTAGAAAATTCATAAAATTGCAAGTAAACAATTATAGTCTGCAGGCATCTTACTACCGAAAATATTCCAAGAATTACTCGTTTTATAGATCATTCTCGGCGTCATGAATGGATGCATGCGAGTACATAGTTCTACAGACTCTTACAATGCAGTGTGTAAAGATCAGCATAAATTCTTAATTTTCCACATTACGATAGGTAATCTAGCCACTGAATATAAAATTGAACTGGTATCAGAGATGGTGTAACAGTTTTTTTAGCGTCGTGTCAGTATAGCCTGAAGGACCTCTCTTCCATTTGATTCTTGGCTCTCGGGGATGAGCCGCGTCTCGGTCGATCGAGCTAACGTATTGGTCATCATATTGTGGCATTTATAGAGCTAGCTTCAGAGCAGGAGACGCGGCTCATCCCGGACAGCCAAGAACAACCTCGGCCGCGGAAGCATACGAATTCTGTCTTCCATGACTACCTCAAAGGTGGATATTTCCACTTGTCTTTCTCATACTACAGTAAAGAAAGAAAAGTATTGAATATCTTGAACAATATGCATTTTCAGTCGTAAACTTCACGTTAAAAATTATTTTGTGCTGAACACACCACTGTGTTTGCACACACGTAAAGATTAATATGTATTAGTGCGATACCAAAGATGGCTAAGATTGCTGTAAGTGGCCAGGAACCTTCAGGAAATTGTGTACCCAAAAATAGGAATGTCTGTGAGTATGAATATCCGAATACATGAGTGGATGTGTCATACTTAACTATATAAGCTTTTGAAATGAAACTCGGTAAATACGTCAGAAGTAAGATCTAGTAATGTCGTTCCTGAGATCGTTTGACTAATTTTTGGGGGTACCTCGCATAAAGAAGCTTTCAAACTTTGCTGGAAATTGTTTGCAAATTGTATCTTTACATTTTTTCTCGTACTGAAGAAAGCTCTTTTATAAGTTTGGTTTTCCTGCGGTTGCCACAAACACTTTTGAAATTTGTAATATTGAAAAGTTCAAATTTATATTCAAATCTGTCCTACATCTCAAATATTAAAGCCAAAGATATATTTTTTAATGAAATTTGTTCCTCAATCTTAGATCTTTAAATGACGCCATGCACTTTTTGTAAGAGTATTTGTTGAGGAGGAAAAGTGTTGGAATGCCGCCCGCTCCCATTAGTTAATATGACAATCTCTTCTATGACATTCTTCTGAAGGACGGTTAATTAATTTATAACATTAAAAGCACCCTTCGGGGTCTGTACAGTCGTCAACAAGATTCAGTGGCCAATGTCCCTTACCATTACCAAAGTTTTGATTGGATGACTAAGCTAAAAGGATAGTTGATGGCAAAAGTATTGGCATTGATAATGCAGTCAAATTCAGTTATACTCATTGTCGTGGAAGAACAAAGTTAACTTGATTTCATGTTTTTGCAATCATCAGCTTTACGATTACCACTTTCTTGTTCTTTCAAGTTCTTTCAATTCAGTTACACTCATTGTCGTGGAAGAACAAAGTTAACTTGATTTCATGTTTTTGCAATCATCAGCTTTACGATTACCACTTTCTTGTTCTTTCAAGACCAAAGGATATATGAATCGTATATACCCATGAAAAACCTTAATGTATTTACGAAAAATTAACATTTAAGCAGAATAATAATACAATTACTCGCGAAATAATTGCATCCACGCGACGATCAATCTAATATTTCTCTTCAAAATAAATGTTGCAGTTAACTTATTTCTCCCAACCATTTAAATCCACATTAAAATCATAATCACTTCGTATCGTAATAACAGTCGAATCGTTAAATACAAAAGAGACACGATTCAAAGCTTGTATAATGGTCTTAGAGACTAGCTTAACGTATTGTTCCTAAGAAAAAAGCACAACTTTTCCGAGCTTCTCCCCACAGGAAAGGCTCTCGAATCCTGGAGTTGCCACATCTAAAAGTTCAGCGCGTTTTTCTTTTCTTATCGGTCAAGGTTTACCTTGTATTCTGGAAACTGGCAGTAGTTTTTCCTTCTCTGCTCCACTGTTTGAACGGAAAAAGAGGCCGTCGTTAGCAATGGAGGGTGCCTCGAAAGCTGCCTGTGCTCGCGAACTTCCACCCCGTCGTGTGAAACCCATGGGCAGAGCGTGGAAACAAATGGTGTGGTAAACAGACATCCGCGATACGTCTATCAATCACCGTCCTCTCCAGGCGTCCTAGCAAGAAAACCACGATCGCTTTCGCTGACACAGAGAAACGGCTTTTTGGCTCCAGTGGTGGTAATGTTAACACGAATTCCTCAACGATTTCAAACGATCCGACACCATCAAATGCTCGTACGCATTGACACATATTTGAAAAGATACCCTTTATCAGCCAGTTTGAACGTAACTACATTTTAGGCTGTTAAAATTTATAGAGATAAAAACAAGCCATAACTTCAAATACTCGATTTCTTGGGGAGGGAAATGCATCATTTAATGACAGACTCACAAATATTTCATAGAAGCACTTGCTTATAGACTCGTTCTATACTTTTTTTCTCGGTATGGTCATTAGATAAAAAGGGTTTTTACATAATAGGAAAATTCGCACAAATTACATCCAGCATCAAACGCAGTAGTATTGATTAGAATTCATGATACTGCATTACCCTGCTTTTGAAGGTAGCCCTAAATGAATTTGAGGAATTCATAATGAACAGGATAAGATTGTAAACAATCTAAGAGTCATAAATTGATTTTAGATCAAGCAAAACATCCTTGTTCACATTAATAAGAATTAAATGTGACAATGCAAAGTTATCAAAGTTATCAAAGTTTTCCTTAATTACCGCTGGAAAAGAAATTAATCTGTTCTTCAGTATCTTACTGTTTATTGCGTTTGTGGACTAACAATTTGACATATTCTTCAAATTAGAATTTTTAGAATAGTTTAAAATTTTTATAAAATGTGGCTTCAAGTTCCTCTAAAATATTTTTTTACCCCCAGTGTATAATTCTGTCATTTGATGATACTCATTAAGATATAGTTTACATTATGATACAGGTTCTTGACCAATCACAGAGAAAATTACAAACCAAGTATTGACACTTCATTAAATATTGAAAATATTTATAGTAAATGTTTCGTTTGATTGTGTACATTAAAATTGTATTTAATAGTACATTATGCTTCTCGGTTTTAATTTCTTTTATTATTTGTAATTTTTAACCTGAAATATTATTTAAAATGAATTGAATTTTAATTTAAATTTTATCCTATTTGACTAGAACTGTGGTAGTGATTGGAGTCTTTTGACTAAGGTTAAGATCTGAACGCAATTATTTTGGTTTTTATATTGCTGCCGTGTGGTTCTCCTTAAAAAAAGTCTAGATTAAAATGTCCAGTGAATCACATCTCTAGAAATTAGAGAAAAAGCAAAAATTCATGATCATGCTAAATGCATTATTAGCACCGGAATTATTGCCGCAGATTCTGTACTCCCTCGCAGGCGGTCTGGTAAAACAAAACCACCTGCGGTGAGTAGGGAGCTATCCGCTAGGTGGCGTTGGCTGAATTCTGCATATCAATCGCGACAAAACGATTCCATGTAAACGTTTAACTTCTAAATATTACCATAAGTCGTAGAAAAAGTACCATACGAAACTCGATGTAATGGGTAGTAAAACATTCATGTGAAGTTTACGATACTCGCGATTTGAACATTTGAATGGGAATTTCAAAAGTAATAAACTTTTTTCGAACCATTTTATCGAACGTCCAATAAATAAAAGAATTATCTATGTCGGTTTATTGTGATCCACTACATACAGTAGAGATGCCAAAACTATACCTTCCTTTTATAATTTCCGACATGATTCTATCCTCATTAATTTACATATTTCTGTAGTCAAATATTTTGATGAGCCCACGGTTACTCCAATAATTATAGAAAATACTAATTGAATTACGGATGGGCATGCCGCCGTCGGCATGAACGAGTCGTCCACAGAGGCCCTGTACTTGAGTCTAATGTCTGTTGCAGGGCGGCGCGGCGGGCAGCGCTGGGGCGGGGGCGGGTGAGGGCGCGCATGGGAATGAACGAGTCGTCCATGGAGGCCCTTGTACTTGAGTCTAATGTCTGTTGCAGGGCGGCGCGGCGGGCAGCGCTGGGGCGGGGGCGGGCGAGGGCGCGCGTGGGCATGAACGAGTCGTCCAAAGAGGCCCTTGTAATTGAGTCTAATGTCTGTGTTGCAGGGCGGCGCGGCGGGCAGCGCCTGGGCGGGGGAGGGTGAGGGCGCGCGTGGGCATGAACGAGTCGTCCACAGAGGCCCCTGTACTTGAGTCTAATGTCTGTTGCAGGGCGGCGCGGCGAGCAGCGCTGGGGCGGGGGCGGGCGAGGGCGCGCGTGGGCATGAACGAGTCGTCCACAGGGGCCCTGTACTTTAGCATAATGTCTGTGTTGCAGGGCGGCGCGGCGGGCAGCGCTGGGGCGGGGGCGGGCGAGGGCGCGCGTGGGCATGAACGAGTCGTCCACAGAGGCCCCTGTACTTGAGTCTAGTGTCTGTGTTGCAGGACGGCGCGGCGGGCAGCGCTGGGGTGGGGGCGGGCGAGGGCGCGCGTGGGAATGAACGAGTCGTCCACAGAGGCCCCTGTACTTGAGTATAATGTCTGTTGCAGGGCGGCGCGGCGGGCAGCGCTGGGGTGGGGGCGGGCGAGGGCGCGCGTGGGCATGAACGAGTCGTCCACAGAGGCCCTGTACTTGAGCCTAATGTCTGTGTTGCAGGGCGGCGCGGCGGGCAGCGCTGGGGTGGGGGCGGGCGAGGGCGCGCGTGGGCATGAACGAGTCGTCCACAGAGGCCCTGTACTTGAGCCTAATGTCTGTGTTGCAGGGCGGCGCGGCGGGCAGCGCTGGGGTGGGGGCGGGCGAGGGCGCGCGTGGGCATGAACGAGTCGTCCACAGAGGCCCCTGTACTTGAGTCTAGTGTCTGTGTTGCAGGGCGGCGCGGCGGGCAGCGCTGGGGCGGGGGCGGGCGAGGGCGCGCGTGGGCATGAACGAGTCGTCCACAGAGGCCCTGTACTTGAGTCTAGTGTCTGTGTTGCAGGACGGCGCGGCGGGCAGCGCTGGGGTGGGGGCGGGCGAGGGCGCGCGTGGGAATGAACGAGTCGTCCACAGAGGCCCTGTACTTGAGCCTAATGTCTGTGTTGCAGGGCGGCGCGGCGGGCAGCGCTGGGGTGGGGGCGGGCGAGGGCGCGCGTGGGCATGAACGAGTCGTCCACAGAGGCCCCTGTACTTGAGTCTAGTGTCTGTGTTGCAGGGCGGCGCGGCGGGCAGCGCTGGGGCGGGGGCGGGCGAGGGCGCGCGTGGGCATGAACGAGTCGTCCACAGGGGCCCTGTACTTTAGCATAATGTCTGTGTTGCAGGGCGGCGCGGCGGGCAGCGCTGGGGCGGGGGCGGGCGAGGGCGCGCGTGGGCATGAACGAGTCGTCCACAGAGGCCCCTGTACTTGAGCCTAATGTCTGTGTTGCAGGGCGGCGCGGCGGGCAGCGCTGGGGCGGGGGCGGGCGAGGGCGCGCGTGGGCATGAACGAGTCGTCCACAGAGGCCTCTGTATTTGAGTCTAATGTCTGTGTTGCAGGGCGGCGCGGCGGGCAGCGCTGGGGCGGGGGCGGGCGAGGGCGCGCGTGGGCATGAACGAGTCGTCCACAGAGGCCCCTGTACTTGAGTCTAATGTCTGTTGCAGGGCGGCGCGGCGGGCAGCGCTGGGGCGGGGGCGGGCGAGGGCGCGCGTGGGAATGAACGAGTCGTCCACAGAGGCCCCTGTACTTGAGCCTAATGTCTGTGTTGCAGGGCGGCGCGGCGGGCAGCGCTGGGGCGGGGGCGGGCGAGGGCGCGCGTGGGCATGCCGCCGCCGGCATGAACGAGTCGTCCACGGAGGCGGCCGCCTACGAAGAGGAGGCGCTGTCCTGCTCCGGCGCCGAGCAGGACCCGCTCTTCGAGTTCATCACCAACGGCGTGCTGCTCAACGCCATCGGCGCGCTCGGCGTCCTCGGCAACGTGATCTCAATGGTGAGCCCCCATCCCTACCCCACTCGTTCCCTCTGGGGTGGAATTCATTCAGCAAAAGATTATAGTGCAATGGACGCGCGAAGAATTAATAGTTATTTATATATCAGGGGATTAATGTAGAGCTTTATCCACAAGGGAGAATAGTTGTGTCTCGAGCGCGGCAGCGCGAGGGACATAATTCTCCCGAGTTAATAATGTTTTGGTAGTATAAAAAACTATATATTTAATGTTATATAGTATTATATTTAGTGTCATATAAAAACTATATATTTAAGAAACTCTTGAACTATATACTTAAAACTACTTTAACTATAAATAAAAACTATATGTTAAAGTGGCACTTTAAACCCGAGAGGAATAAAAAATCACTTTAACATAGGGTATATGTGATTTAAGTCGCACTTTAACCACGTTTAAAAATAAAAGTATTATTGTATAGGTATCACGAAAAAGCGTACAATTTGTTAGAGCGTACAAGCTCCATTCGGGACAAATTTTCTTTCAAATTGAGCCACTTCACGGCATATACAAAGATATGCAAGCAATAACATACTATTTTTACCTACTTCTTTTAAACTCTTATTTACTACTGTAAACACAAGAGTAACAAATTAAAATTTGTTTCAAATATGGCTCAACATTTGATGTGGAAGACGTAAAATCAAATGATTCTTTGACACTTTTTCGCCATTCAAATGCTGAAAATGAAATTAACCATCAAAAATGAAATTCTTGGTATTTTTAGAACGGGTAATTTATCAGGGGATTTCGTCGAGAAGGAATTTTAATGTATTGCAAAAATCTAGTGTAGTATATGCAACCCGGTGGGAGGTTCCGTGCTGCGAATGCAACTACATACAGGATCAGTGCAGGTTTCAGGGGATTGTTTCTTTTGAGGCAAATGAAAAGCAATGTACACTTGTGAATAAATTTCAGTTCGATGATAGTGTACAGCAAGCACCAACCCAGATCAGACGGCAGAGTGTGTATGCCGTCGGCTGAGATTGGTTGCAGATGCTATGGCTGGCAGCCTAGATGGCACAACGGGCACGTACTCGGCCTGACTGGAGCGGCCCGTTAGTGTAGATTTGGCCAGGTGAAGTGTGATTCACGGGTGACCCGAATGTAGATCGCGGCCTGCTGTCCGCGCTCATTGATTGCCTGGGCCTTGACAGGCAAACCAAAAACAGCCGACTTGTTCGCAGGCTGTCTGATGAGTGGAGTGAATATTGACACTCGTCCGGCGTATTGACAAGGTGTCAATGATAGTTGATTATCTCGTACTGTTGCAGGCTGATGCCTAACGTACCAAGTGAGTTGCGTAGGCATTCGATAATTCTGAGCAACAGAAGTGAAGTTGCAACACTGTTGTAGTTGATAGCCTTGCTTGTAGAATTTGACTGAATAATACTGAATTGACTGTAATACTGAGCTGAATGTTGACTGTAGTAGTGGTTAACTGAAAAGTGTCGCTTGGGAGCGAAATTGCCGTATTTATTTAGCGTATATTTCCGAATGCAGAGAGGGGAGAGACATGTGACATCAGCAGCTAGCGTATGGCATATGGTGAATTGCAGGATTTTGCGATGGCTGCTCGCTATTGCTGTTATTTTCTGGAGTGAGTCACGTGACTTTGGCGCGACACTTGAGGTGTCCGCGATGTCTGCATCTCATTAGCAATGTTAGGGTATGTTTCCCTCGTGAACCGCGGTGCGCCGGTTGAGAGAAGACGGGGGCGGCCGCCTGCAGATGTGCACCTTTGTCGGGGAAATGCTTTTAGCACGAATATTGGTGAAGGAGGCGCGTACGATTTCTAGAAATGTTTTGTAAACATCTGGCCGGAGGCTGGCAGATAGAGGGTTAATGGGGGCGTGAGCTACCGGCCGCGCGCCGGCGGAGGCCCAGCCCTTGCTAATGACTCCTTCCCCGGCTGCAGGACAATGGGTGGTGGGGGTAGGCGCTCGCCGCAGAGGGCTCAACGAGAATTGTTTGAAAGCCTATTGAATTACTTTTATATTTTAGTATGGACGTGCTTCGGCGGAGGTGGAGCGAAGGCACTCTGTGTAAATTGCTTTATTGCCTGTACATCTGTGCTTTCATTAAGCAGATGTGCGCACTGCACTGACGTGAGTGGCTTTGAGGGGGGCTGCCGAAGAATGTTGGCCGCGCGGGTGAAAGACAATTAGGGGCTACGCCCTGGTAGCGAAATTCCTCGTGAGATTGAACACCTACTATGAATCGCAGAAAATTATCAAAATAGAGTAGATACGGGTTTTCAGTACCTTTAAACTTAATGTTGTATTGTGAAACACAACTCGCTGATACTTACTTAACGTAGTGGAAAACAACATTGCTTCAGACAAGTGATGGAATTTATATTACGAATAACTAAATCGTAGACACGTATTTTGAAAGTTTGAATTCATTACAGAAATTGATCACTAATAAAGAGTAGTGTAATGAGATCTTGTTGAAACGCTTTCTTCAAAATTTAACAGCACGGGTTTCATTTTGCTTCATATCGCCGAGAAATACTCTTAGAATCCGTGTAAGGCAAAAACCTCCTCGAAAGTCGATATTTTACAACGAAATACGTACAGTTTGTACAAGAATATTTTTGTTTTGTAAGATATTAGTCTATTATTGTGCTGAAATATAATGATTTATTGTTATATAATGTTGTTGTTTTCTAAAAGAAAGACATCACTCGAGAAAGTGAAATCTACAGATTGGTGTTGATCACTGCTGGTGTTTCACGACTCTCTTCGATGTTGTCTATAGAATTCAGAGTACATGCATTGCAATACTTTAAATAAATTATTCTTCAAATATACCTTACTCAATACAATAATATTTTTATCATATTGACATACTTCTTAGTTAATTAAAAATGCCTTTACTTAAACAAAAAAATATTATTTTTTATTATTTAAATAATAAATAAATTGATTCTTATTAGTGGGCATTTTAAATCCAACAGAAGTGTAGTTTTGTTTCCTGTGTGCACTTAACACTCTATCACAATTTTGACGTCCAGCCCAAAGCGGCACCGTGACGATCTGCCTGTGAGTATCATGTGGTTGGGCGAGGCGGGTGAACAAACTTCGGGTGGCGGGTGCGCAGGTGATCCTGTCGCGGCCGCAGATGCGCTCGTCCATCAACTACCTGCTGGTGGGGCTGGCGCGTTGTGACACCATGCTCATCCTCACGTCCGTGCTGCTCTTCGGGCTGCCCGCCATCTATACCTACACCGGCGCCCTCTTCACATACCAGTACAAGGTACGCATCAACCCCCAGTCCACCTACATACACACTTCCCTCCTACCACACCCCTCAAAATTCATTTGCAGCGTGACAGTTTGCTTCTTTATTAGAAGGGAGACATAAACTTTCTCCGATTCATATTCTTTAAAGTTTTCCAATCAGACAAAGTCTTTAAACTTAATAATCGTATATATTATTTCTCTTCTAAAGATTATTTTTGTTTATAACAAATGAATCTTTACAAATAAAGTAAAATTATGACGCCTATTTCACTGATTAAATTACATTCAATAGCTTTTAATCTCAATAAAAATAACTTGATAAAACTCAAAATACACACGTACAAAACTTTATATCGATTTTCCCGAGACTTTCAATAAAACATGAGAGGTTGACATAAATTGCACTTCAATGCTACTAAACACTCGATTTCTCCCACTAGCGTCCTTCACTCGCGTGTTTATACGAATGTAGATTTCCGAATAACACAGTGAAATAAGCTCTTGTAATTCCTATACGCAGTGAATATCTCGCACTCGTACCACACCCATTAAGCGAATATCTACTGATCTATCGTACATTATTGACTGAATATCTAACAAACGTTCAACGCAAATATGTACCATTGGTCTAATGCTAATTGCGCGTATATGGAGCTTTTGGTTCTGCCTCGTCAGCTTGACACTTTTCTAATCATTTATATCCCGTATAATACGATGTACAATTCTGTTGTACGTACTATTATTCTGTGATAATTGTCGAGTGAAGTTACCCCAAATTTTCTAGCTAGAAGTATAATAATAATATAATAATAATATAATAATAAATTAATAATAATAATAATAATAATAATAATAATAATAATAATAAGCCGGCCCCAGACGTGTGCAGACGGTTGCGGCAGCCTTCGACTGCGCCAAGGAGGCTGCAGGTTCGAGTCCTGCGTAAGCAAGTCTTATTTGTGATTGTCCCTTTACCCCTCATCATCATCCTATCACCTCAACTCAATAATTTATAATTCACGAAGTAACAACTTTTTCTTACTCGGAAGATAATATTACAACTAATTTTATCAATAGAACGGTTAGAAATAATTTTTACCACCTCTGTAATCGATTTCATATTTTTTTAATTTCTCAAAGTAACGTACGTAAGTATAGATCCACGCGTGGTATGGCGATGGTCATTCTGTTGCAATCAGAGCCGAATAATCAAGACAAAATATTCAATATGGCCATCGTTAGGGAACAGGTTATCTCATGAGAGTTCTTGTATCTGTCAAACACCCGTGCAGTATGATCTGCCGACCCGAACAGGGGCGTATTAACAGAAATGTTCTTCGTGCGACTGGAATATTAGATTTTACACCATATTAGAATATTGTTTATTGTCTGCACCTACTAAAAATAATATAATTAATTTATCAAATTAGCTGATGTCTGGCGTGAAAAACTTGGCTAAAAGTGCTCAAAAAACATGTTAATCATTATGTGGTGTCCTTTGAACGTTTCGGTTTAAGAGTTTAGAGCCCTCAAGGGGGTTTGTGAAAAACCAATTTTTTGTCCTTTGGCTCGGTAGCCCGCTACTGGCCGCTTGGCCGACGAGCAGTGACCCAGACTTTCGACCATGGGATAGGTAAAAAATCTTAATTGTCTACTCATGGCACTAAAGAGACGCACATATTCGCCAAAAAAACGATTTGTGATCATTTTTTATCGAAACTTCACGACGGGTCAAAACTACTAAACCGAAGCATTGACACGACAGACATAATGATAAATGTTTAAAAAATCACCGTAGATTTTCATGCCTTTCTCCATAACATTCGGCCGTCAATTATAGTAACTTCCTCCACGTGTCCATTGGCAAAACCGGTCCTATATAACAGTAACTAAGAGTGTTAATGTGTGTAGGCGTCACCGTTTGCGTTGGTGTTGTTGTGGCAGGTGTACCCGCACCTGGTGCCGGTGGTGTACCCGCTGGCGCTCATCTCGCAGACGGTGTCCGTGTACCTGACGCTGACGGTGACGCTGGAGCGCTTCGTGGCCGTGTGCCACCCGCTGCGCGCGCGCTCCCTCTGCACCTACGGCCGCGCGCGCCTCTACGTGCTCGTCATCATCGCGCTCTCGGCGCTCTACAACCTGCCGCGCTTCTGGGAGGTACGCCCCGCCCCCTCTGCCCCTACCCTCTCAGACCAGTCCCCGCGCGCGCTCCCTCTGCACCTACGGCCGCGCGCGCCTCTACGTGCTCGTCATCATCGCACTCTCTGCACTCTACAACCTGCCGCGCTTCTGGGAGGTACGCCCCGCCCCCTCTGCCCCTACCCTCTCAGATCAGTCCCCGCGCGCGCTCCCTCTGCACCTACGGCCGCGCGCGCATCTACGTGCTCGTCATCATCGCACTCTCTGCACTCTACAACCTACCGCGCTTCTGGGAGGTACGTCCCACCCCGCCCCACCACGCCCCGCCCCTACCCTCTCAGACCAGTCCCCGCGCACGCTGCCTCTGCACCTACGGCCGCGCGCGCCTCTACGTTCTCGTCAACATCGCACTCTCTGCACTCTACTACCTACCGCGCTTCTGGGAGGTACGTCCCACCCCGCCCCGCCCCTACCCTCTCAGACCAGTCCCCGCGCGCGCTCCCTCTGCACCTACGGCCGCGCCCGCCTCTACGTGCTCGTCATCATCGCGCTCTCGGCGCTCTACAACCTACCGCGCTTCTGGGAGGTACGTCCCACCCCGCCCCGCCCCTACCCTCTCAGACCAGTCCCCGCGCGCGCTGCCTCTGCACCTACGGCCGTGCGCGCCTCTACGTGCTCGTCATCATCGCACTCTCTGCACTCTACAACCTACCGCGCTTCTGGGAGGTACGTCCCACCCCGCCCCGCCCCTACCCTCTCAGACCAGTCCCCGCGCGCGCTCCCTCTGCACCTACGGCCGCGCCCGCCTCTACGTGCTCGTCATCATCGCGCTCTCGGCGCTCTACAACCTGCCGCACTTCTGGGAGGTACGCCCCGCCCCCTCTGCCCCTCCTCTCCCAGACCAGTCCCCGCGCGCGCTCCCTCTGCACCTACGGCCCCGCACGCCTCTACGTGCTCGTCATCATCGCACTCTCTCCACTCCACAACCTACCGCGCTTCTGGGAGGTACATCCCGCCCCCGCCCCGCCCCACCACGCCCCGCCCCTACCCTCTCAGACCAGTCCCCGCGCGCGCTGCCTCTGCACCCTACGGCCGCGCGCGCCTCTACGTGCTCGTCATCATCGCACTCTCTGCGCTCTACAACCTACCGCGCTTCTGGGAGGTACGTCCCACCCCGCCCCACCACGCCCCGCCCCTACCCTCTCAGACCAGTCCCCGCGTGCGCTGCCTCTGCACCTACGGCCGCGCCCGCCTCTACGTGCTCGTCATCATCGCACTCTCTGCACTCTACAACCTACCGCGCTTCTGGGAGGTACGTCCCACCCCGCCCCACCACGCCCCGCCCCTACCCTCTCAGACCAGTCCCCGCGTGCGCTGCCTCTGCACCTACGGCCGCGCCCGCCTCTACGTGCTCGTCATCATCGCACTCTCTGCACTCTACAACCTACCGCGCTTCTGGGAGGTACGTCCCACCCCGCCCCACCACGCCCCCGTCCCTACCCTCTCAGACCAGTCCCCGCGCGCGCTCCCCTCTGCACCTACGGCCGCGCGCGCCTCTACGTGCTCGTCATCATCGCACTCTCTGCACTCTACAACCTACCGCGCTTCTGGGAGGTACGTCCCACCCCGCCCCACCACGCCCCGCCCCTACCCTCTCAGACCAGTCCCCGCGTGCGCTGCCTCTGCACCAACGGCCGCGCCCGCCTCTACGTGCTCGTCATCATCGCACTCTCTGCACTCTACAACCTACCGCGCTTCTGGGAGGTACGTCCCACCCCGCCCCATCACGCCCCGCCCCTACCCTCTCAGACCAGTCCCCGCGCGCGCTGCCTCTGCACCTACGTCCGCGCCCGCCTCTACGTGCTCGTCATCATCGCACTCTCTGCGCTCTACAACCTACCGCGCTTCTGGGAGGTACGTCCCGCCCCGCCCCACCACGCCCCGCCCCTACCCTCTCAGACCAGTCTCCGCGCGCGCTGGCCTCTGCATCTACGGCCGCGCGCGCCTCTACGTGCTCGTCATCATCGCGCTCTCTGCGCTCTACAACCTGCCGCGCTTCTGGGAGGTACGTCCCGCCCCCTCTGCCCCTACCCTCTCAGACCAGTCCCCGCGCGCGCTCCCTCTGCACCTACGGCCGCGCGCGCCTCTACGTGCTCGTCATCATCGCACTCTCTGCACTCTACAACCTACCGCGCTTCTGGGAGGGACGTCCCACCCCGCCCCGCCCCTACCCTCTCAGACCAGTCCCCGCGTGCGCTGCCTCTGCACCTACGGCCGCGCGCGCCTCTACGTGCCTCGTCATCATCGCACTCTCTGCACTCTACAACCTACCGCGCTTCTGGGAGGTACGTCCCACCCCGCCCCATCACGCCCCGCCCCCTACCCTCTCAGACCAGTCCCCGCGCGCGCTGCCTCTGCACCTACGTCCGCGCCCGCCTCTACGTGCTCGTCATCATCGCACTCTCTGCGCTCTACAACCTACCGCGCTTCTGGGAGGTACGTCCCGCCCCGCCCCACCACGCCCCGCCCCTACCCTCTCAGACCAGTCTCCGCGCGCGCTGCCTCTGCACCTACGGCCGCGCGCGCCTCTACGTGCTCGTCATCATCGCGCTCTCTGCGCTCTACAACCTGCCGCGCTTCTGGGAGGTACGTCCCGCCCCGCCCCACCACGCCCCGCCCCTACCCTCTCAGACCAGTCTCCGCGCGCGCTGCCTCTGCACCTACGGCCGCGCGCGCCTCTACGTGCTCGTCATCATCGCGCTCTCTGCGCTCTACAACCTGCCGCGCTTCTGGGAGGTACGTCCCGCCCCGCCCCACCACGCCCCGCCCCTACCCTCTCAGACCAGTCTCCGCGCGCGCTGCCTCTGCACCTACGGGCCGCGCGCGCCTCTACGTGCTCGTCATCATCGCGCTCTCTGCGCTCTACAACCTGCCGCGCTTCTGGGAGGTACGCCCGTCCCGTCCCGCCACGCTCTACGCCACGCCTTACGCGATGCCACTCCACCCCACGCTTGTCCCGTTGATCTGCAACTCCACGCTCCGCCACGCCACGCTCCGCTCCGTCCCGTTCTATCCCTTATCGTCCCGTCCTGTCCCGCCTCTTCTCGATCCGTCCGTCCCGCCCCGCCCCACCATGCCCTGCCACGTCCGCTAATACTTTTGACAAATTGTTGAAGTGCAAATATGAATAGATAAATGTAACACGCCTAGAATCCGTTATTTTTAATTAAGTCGAAATACTTTAGTAGGAGTTAAATGAGGAAGTGAATCTAGATAGACACCTCTGTATTTTAATCTAAAGTTGAAAAGTTTACATGGCTAGATTCAAGGAATTTTTTTCTTAGTGGCAGAGGGCGAAGTTGGTATCCTCACCGTGGGCTTTGAAATTCGACAGAAAATCGTCAAATTGGCTTTTCAAATTAACGATTTTTTTTCTAACAATAAGCTAACTTATCCCAACTACTTTTATACGGTTGTTTTTTCAAACACCCATCCATTATACAGCGCGTTCCAGATGTATTAAGTACATCCATTTGCTTTAGCTGTTTCTCAAAATATATTCGCTCCTTGCCCCTCTCCATGCCACTTGCAACCACCTATTAAAATGACACTTATTTTGTAATATTTAATTCATACTAATAAAGTTCAAGTGCCTATAATTTCATTATAATTGTCTTATTAAAAGCTGATATGTTTATTTTCATGATATAAAAATCCTTTCCTGCTATTATTATATTTGTATGTGCGTTTTTTCGGTTAAATCTCGGGATAAGCTAAACCGATTTACCGATGAAGTTTTCGCTGAAAGGTAGATTCTTTTGATGGCCATTATTTGGTCTCCTTATTTAGGTTATTGTTTTTCAATTTATAATGAGGAGCGTTGGTTTTCGCAAATTTACTTTTTAATTCGTTCTTAATGAAATTTTGTGTATTACACCTTCAAAACAAGAAAAAATACTGTTTACATGGAATGAAAGGGTCGGTCATGTGTTTTTCGCGGTCCATTTAATTCTGCTGTCGTATCTGAGTGGAATCGATCGATAAAAGCAGTCAGCATCTCAATTCGTCTTTCAGTAGTGGCAGGTTGCAAACCAGCTATTTAGCTGAGGTTGAAAATTTTGCGATTAACCAAACCCAAGCCTCTCGTCAATGAAACTTAAATTACGGTCTCGCACTACATATACAAAGAAGTCTGTCATTTTTTTCTAGAGCCCTTGTCAAATAAAACTGGTTTCTTTTACAGTTAGCTAGATTCATTTTAATTTGAAAACTCAAAGTAACTTTACATTAAATTTCCCTATGAAAAATTAAATGAATTAAAAAAATTTCCGCAACAAGCATATTTTTTAATTATTTTGCTTCTTCCTACTCAATTGTATGTTTTCAGATATTTCAATTAAAATATGGATAAATAATATTTTTGACAAAGTTGCCAGCTTTTTTATAGAAGTAAAGAATGTTACCTGTATTTTTATTAAAATAACAAAAAAAATATTGTATTTTAATTGGTGGTGTGTTCGTCTTTGTAATAAAATTTATTGGTTAGTTTACTGTGATAATGTACCCATGTATGTAATAATTTTTAAAGAGTGGATGTGTGAGGTTGTGAAGGATAATGCATATGTTTTGGGAATGGATATTTGATTCAATGTAAATTATAGTTCAATTCTAAATTAACATTTTTTGAAGCAGGAGAAAGTGCGAAATGCTAAAAATTGAGAAGTTTTTTGCAATATATTTGATTTAATTGTGCCAATTTGTGGCACTATGACTTTGTGCCCTATTGGCCCTATGCGCTTTCACCATATGACTTTGGTTTTTGGAAATACATCATTCGGCTTTTAATAATTTTGAAGAAAATTTCTTTGACTTACCTGAATTTAAATTAACATTGTAGATAATACATTACACAAATAACTAAGTTTCGGGTAAAAACGTAAAATCGAAAATTCACAATTCGAATTTCGTCTCATCAACTCCCGATAATTGCCCCTGAGCGTGGTATCGTAGTGTGCACGTCCGCTTGCGTGTGTCGCAGGCTGAGATCGAGGTGGAGTGGGATAGCGAGCGCAACACCACGGTGATGGTGGTGTGCCGACGGCGCTGCGGCGCAACCACCTCTACGTCACCGTCTACATCAACTGGCTGTACATGGCGCTGCTCTACTTCCTGCCCTTCACGGTGCTCGCCGTGCTCAACACCGCCATCTACCGACAGGTGAAGTACGCCTTGGCAACTCACTTCTAAACTTCAACAAAAGGCAGTATTTAGCGAACAATGGAATATTAAGAATCCCGGGAATATTAAAAATCACGGGAATGAAAACGAGAATTGGCTTCATTCGACTTGTCATATTACTATACATTGTGCGATTTTTTATTTCCTTTTTATTGTGAAGGTTATATTTTTTCCCTTCAGTGAATCAAATTTATTGTCAAAAAATTAGAAATATCTATTTTTTATTAGGACCGATAATTCAACGGCTTACACCGCAAGTCTGAACTGTGGTATCTTCCATTCAATTAAATTTACAAAACAATTTCAAGTTTCAAAATAGAATAAAACATTTATTTACAACAACCCAACAATAATAACATGAAATTTAAGAAAAAAGAAAAACTTCGTAGAATTCACAGCTGGAAGATAAAACAAAAACCCAAAGTTAACAGTTTTCTGTATCACAGTTCATTCATGCTTCTGCATACAAGAACACCCTGTTCACTTCCATAAATCGTCTCACAACTGTAATCGGAACCTTCCAATTCTCCAATGAGTCTACTCCGTATTTCCAATTTCAACATTCAGCTAATCATATTTAAAGAGAGATTCTCCATTTTATATTCTGTACATCCGTCCGATCCACCAGCCTAAAAACCACTTCCTTTCAGTATAACATCTACTTATCGTCTGCTTGTTGATTTTTCGCTCTTTTAATATCTCGTCTGTTGCCTTGGTGTTCGATCTTGCCAACACCACCTCATTCCAAGAAGGCCGTGCCCACACAAGAACATCGTCTGAATACATAATGTCTGTGGCATGTTGACTCGTTACAATATCATCACATTTCCCCACAGAAGATAAAAGTCGCTGAGTTTGTTCCTTGAAAATGTTTGTGAATGAAACATCGATATCACGTATGCAAATCGTATAAGTTACATCAATTTGCACACAATGTCTTCCATTGTTTGCAACACAACGAAAAACATATTATTATTATTATTATTATTATTATTATTATTATTATATAATAGTGTCCTACCACGCTGTGTTATTTCAGGGTCTCGAAAAAATTTCAAAAAATCGTTAGAGGAGATAAAGGAAGTATTGACTACTTTTGTATTTATTG
>JAHLJT010000631.1:219246485-219268054 GCA_031308135.1 Acheta domesticus | reverse complement strand
TCTGTCTACTTGACAGCTGGATTGGGAGATATAGCGATGTTGCCACTCACTAGTTATTGCATCAGATCACAACAGTAGCAAGAAACAAATCGCAATAAAGCACACAAAGTAGACGACTCAGAAGCGCATACACTACGCATAACCGAAGAAGTAATGGTGCTTTTCAACTTTCAGTTGCTTCATACTGTAAGATTTTATTTTTTTCTTAATAAGTATCGGCAACTCTGCAGTGACGTCAGCATAACTTGAAGCTGCTCCCTAGTCAGCCGCTAGCAGTCAAGTAGACAGAAACATTATTCGAACAATAGCCGGAGAGCAGATACGGCTCACCGAATACGCAGGACAGGATCAGTATCTGATTGGTACAAAGATCAAGGTACAGTATGGCAGTGGTTTCGTTTTGTAAGCTAAATATGGTAAATGACATATGAGAATAAAGGATGTTTGAACAA
This sequence comes from Acheta domesticus, assembly GCA_031308135.1. Lineage (NCBI taxonomy): Eukaryota > Metazoa > Arthropoda > Insecta > Orthoptera > Gryllidae > Acheta > Acheta domesticus. Next base: position 219,267,602 of record JAHLJT010000631.1, on the reverse strand, counting down.
TGAATATTTGGTAGTCACAAGGGAGAAGCGGAAGAAGAGCAGAATAAAGCACCATAAACAGTAAGGAATAAGCTAAAAACTGAATAAACGTGGATACCTCAGAGGCAGGAATATGCTGCCAAATAAATACAAATATGGTGTGTTAGATGAATAAACGGCTTTTGTTCATCACATCCAGTTTAATAGAGTTTTGGAGCAATTCAAATCCATAATACGACTAAAAAGGAATCCTATTATTCTTTTTAGTTAAAATAATGACAAAGAATGTAAAATATTTCAATTTATTCTTAATAGCATGGCGTAAAACTATTATTAATCTCTGAAAAATTACACATATTTGTCCACATTTTTCAAAAATTTTCCACAAAATTGAAAGAAATATAAATAACAATAACAATAGCAATACCGAATCATTAAAAATATCTTAGAGATTAAAGTACAAGCAGAGAGAATATATAAAAGAAATATGTAGAATATATAGAAGAAATATAATGTAGTTCAGAACAATCCAAATACCTTCAGAATCTTGCTATAACACGATTGTAATAATAGAATGAAATGTGCCACCAAAAAAGGAGAAAAGTCACATAAACAAGAGAAAGTAAACCAAAAAGTGACGCCAAATAAGACAGAGACAATAGAGGGGAAAATTGATCAAATCGCATTTTAGGAGGAGAGCGTTCTAAGAGAAGAAAAAGAGAGAAGAGAACAGAGAGAGAAAGTATACATTACGAAAGGTTATTCCCGAAATCAGGCAATCAACCTCGCTTTGCGCTACGCTCGTACCATTTGTGGATGTCGTAAATCGGGCGTTGCTTCAGAGGAAAGTGGAAACCCGAACACAGCGCCCCTTGGCTTCCAACGAAGCACTTGATGTTTTATGGGGCTTCGCCCATTTCCTTTCCTGGCCACGACTAATGGCATCTATCCCATTTGCAATAAGAGTCAATGGCCCAAAATTGTGCAAAGCAAACTACATCGTTTCAGAACTGTATCATAAAGGATATTAATTGGCTTTGTAAAAAATCAGTAGGCTGTATCAGGAACGCAACAGAAGTAGTATATTGGAAACGTCTTATGCGAACTGAAGGGAATGCATGATGCAGTTTGTGGAGGCCTTACGGTCTACTTTTTACGCATTCGTGGTCAAACCCGTCTCTCTCCCTCTCCGATCGGTAACTTTACCACGAAAGTCTTAACTTACACTTAAAGAGCATATATTGTTGAACTGTCACCTTGCCAGTTTCACTGAGGCTTTTTGGATTATGTATTTTGTCAGTAATACTATCAAATCAACTCTCTTCTTCTTATACTATATTCAAATAAGTCTTTTTATTATTCGGGAGCAAAAACGTCTTTCGTAAATGTCACCTACCACGCACGTTGGTATCTTTATTCTTGATGGAACTGTGTGTGTGTATCAAAAAAGGAATAAAATAGAGATTCTGAAGCTCAACCCGTGATCAAGCTCAAACTCAAAACGTGCATGAGAATAAATAACGTGCAAAAAATAACGATTATATTTCTACCCATAGTGACATACAGTTTTAAACGTTTTACGAAACACAAATTGTTGGATCAAGAAAAATAACTAGATATCTGTGAATACCGCGCGTGAGGGTAAATTTAGCTTGGCTTACGTCATGCTTTGAACGCAAATGACGCAATCTGTGCACGTGACGCATAAGACGCACAGGTAAAACAGTTGCTTAGATTAAGCTATGTTAGTGTTTGTGTTTCCGTTACATGCCTCATATTGGCGGTCATGGCGTTGCGTTCCAATACCACTCAAGCCGCCCCTCCGTCACAATCTGCGTATGACACAAATGTTCGAGAAATGCCGTTTCTACCCAATGACAAAGTAAGACGCGGAGCTAGTAGGATTCCAAAGAAATTAGCGGATCTTGATTTAGAAAGGCATGTTTTCGTTACTTGCAACGACAAATGGCTTTACTGTAAATTGTTTTGCTAAGCTCCTCGATAATGATTCCCATCTCATAATGGCTGGAAACAAATTTCTTAACACAAATTTCCCTTTAACCAATTTTCGTCCACTTTTAACAGATTTCACTGACGTTGATTCTGTAGACATAATGTAAGTACATCTCACAAAATCACAAAATGAAAGGTAGTTAATTGATCCAATTCAATTTATCAAATCTTCAAAATATGCGAGTCGCGGTTCTGAGGTGGCAGGGTGAGGGGGTAGGTGAGGCGAAGAGCTACCGTTTCCGTGTGTGTGTGTGTTTGTGGGGGGGGGGCTTCCGAGGGAGAGCGTGCAAACACGGAGGCGCCGCGGCGCGGCGGCGGCGGCGGCGCCGTCGTCTCAGCGGTGCAGCTGCGCCCCATCCGTCTCCCTAATTGTGCCCATTACCGCCGCCGCCCGCGCGATGCGCACCCAATTAGGCAGCGCCGCTCTCGGCTCTCTGGCTGCCTCCGGCCCGAGCGGATTCCATGGCCCTGGCCGCCCGCGCAACGCTCGCCGCCCCGATCGGACCCCCCGCCGCCGCCGCCGCCGCCACCGCCTTCGCCGGATCCGGCAACCACCATCCTGCCTCGTTGGATCCCTTTTTACGAGAGAGCAGACCGGCTGAGAACGCTCAATGGCAACACCCGTTGCCTCTATAAAATCATTGACGTGACGCCTTAGGTTTCGAGTCTTGGCGTGTATGGATTTTGGGCACTAGCTACAGAGCTGGGTGGAAAGCAACTTCTGTGTGGAGAAGAATTCCAGCGTTCTACTGTTGTGATCGGTACGTATGGTACATTCCCCAAATCATCTTCAGGCGAATGCCTGGAGCAGCACTCTAACAAACGGGTCTAGGGCCGAACATAATGTTCCTTTTTCTCGTCCTTGTCCCCTTCTCTCCCCTTTCACGTACTCTTACACTTTCATGCACTAATGTATTAGTAGTATCATATATGTGGGGAAGTTGACAGCGCATGACCCGGCTGTGGCTGTGTCTGCCGAGGAGATTCCAAGAGAGGGGAAATTCCATAAGCCGACCTGTAGATTAACGTCGTTTCTCACAACCCAGCTGGGAAAGAATTAAACTTACGCTACTAATTTCCATAGCAGTTAAAGCAGTTAAAAACTAAATAATCACTCACTCACTAGGACACAGTGTCTCTTTTCTGTCGCGGACAATGCACCGTTCCCTTAGACAACTTGCCTGTCCTCGCATGCTTCTTCCAACCTCTTGAAGACAGTCAAGAGGACAGGATACAAGACAGTCGTCCTGATCGCTAATAACGCGTGAACGACGCCTCAATTGCAAATTTCCGCGTCTAGTCTGGAGGTCCTCTTCGCCGTGCAGGCTGTTTGGTGACGAAACGTGCACCAATTATCGATGAAATGCGGTGCTCCGAACAGCGAAAAGCATCCTGCTCCCTCTCACTCGTCACTTCAGTGCCCGATAATCCCACATCCCGCTCCTCCCGCGCTTTGCCAAGACAGAACCCCATCATCTCTAACTCATTTTGGGTGCGACTGTTACGACAACGTATTGAATGAGTGTAATTTAATTTAATTTTCTCGTGTACGCAGAATGATTATCCCTGGATGGCGATGTTCCTCCCACGATGGAACGTGAGAACCGCCGGTAATTCATATATCGGCTTGCGGTTAGGGTCCGCCAGGTATATCTCCAAGCGAGTTATCTTCTCTTCCACTCTACCTGAATCCCCACTCCTTTTCCACTCTACTTGATTCACCATTCCTCTTCCTCTCTACCTTAATACCTACTCCTCTTTCACTCTAACTGAATTACCACTCCTCTTCCATTCTACCTAAATTATCACGTCTATTCCACTCTAACTGAATCTCCACCCCTCTTCCACTCTACCTGAATCCTCACTCCTCTTCCACTCTATCTAAAGCCCGCGGCCCTAGATGTCCAGCCCCTTAATTATCCGAGGAATCACCGGGAGAGATGTCTCAGTGCATCAACCTGATGTCACTGCAGTCCCTCTGACCGAGAGGTCCTAGGTTCGAGTCCCGACGGCGGCAGAATTTTCAACACGAGGGTGTCAGCTAGGTCGAATTCAGATCAGATATCCGGAGGAGAATTTTTCTCAAATGTCAACTATGATTTTTAAAATATTCTTAAAAATAACCGAAATTGCATACTTATTTAGAGAAGTATGTCTAAAAGACATTTATCATTAAATGAAAAGTAGTCAAAACAGCATCATATTCACTTTCATTCAAAATGAAAAAAATTATCTAATAACTGTTCTCCTGCAAATTTGTGTCATAATTCCCTTTACCTCTGAGTTACAAATATTTTAATCACATAGTTATTTTGGAACGAGGCTCATAAAATATGCAATAATAACAAAGAAAATAAATGAATCTCTATATGATTATTGCTTAGAAAGGAAACATCAACACTAAATTTTTACATTATCATAATGGACAGTAAATAAAGGTATAATAGATAAATTATAACATCATATAATCTTAAGATTTTCGAGATAGTATTTTCAGTAAAATCGCTAGATATTAATTAATATTTAATGAACATTCACGAAAAACTATTCAATAACGATTAATTAAAATATTTTGAAATACTATGTGAAATATTGCATAAATATTGTGTGAAAATGTAGGATAATAATTACCCTTATCTCAATTATTAATTGATGTATTACACAAATAAATAGATAACTACTGTGGGGTAGGTTTTATCTCCTTTCAAAAGTAAATAAAACGGGACACAAAATAGGATGCTTTGGAGAGAATAGCATTGTAATGGAAGAAAAAGGATATAAAAGAACATTATTACAAAATAAGACAGGTATGAAGTGGTAAAATATTTATTTACTTGTGGTGAAAGTATTGTTTTGTGAGTAGGAAAGATTTCAACACGCGGTCCATTGGTGGAGTGGCGCAATCGTAGGAGCAAAATAAAACTATTTTTTCTGCGCGTGTCGTGCACTATTTTTAGACAGCCTTACTGACATTAATTTTGTTTTAAGTCAAACATACAAATCATTACGTTACAATAAAGTCAGCAGTAGATGATGCGGCCAGACGAAAGTATTTTGTCTGTGTTGTTGCTTCCACAGATTCATCTTAACACTTGAGCATTGTTTCACTTCTCGCTCTAGTGCTAAAAGTTGAACTTGTAGCAGGCTCTGCATGACATTAAAGAACCGCGATTACTAGTGGTTTTCTAAAAAAATACATCACAATAGATGTAGGAGGTTAAAAGAGCAAAACACTGTCTAGAAAAACTGCTGAAGCGCTAAGAATAAAAATTAGAGTTCGTGAATCTAATTATGAAATAAATAAAAACGAGAAGAAAGGACGTCAAAAATACTTTTAAAGTTGATGTTTTAGACTAAAGAAAATGGTTAACCTAGAAATAAAGTATTTCTTCTGAATACATGCAACACTTGTGCCCTGTGAAGTTAGCTGGCAGAATATTCTGGTGCATCGTATTTCTTGGCAACTTCCGAGTGGTTCTTGTTTTGGTTCGTGAGACGTGGCGCTTCAACTTAAATGCACCATTAATCATTTACTTCATAACGACAAAACAATCGTTTTCAGGAATCGCAAAACCTCACATTCTGCTTTCCAACCCTCCAACACATTATGCGCTTGCCAATCATATTTCAGAGAACAATTAATCTCTTTTGAAGAGATACGTCACATGATCATTACTGCGTTGGAGCGGTAGTAGTAACTCAACATACACTAAACAACACATTTCGAGCATGTATCGAACCCAAGTATCCACCCCAATATTCGGAAGATTTTGCATGAATAATTTGGATGTTAAAGGACGCTTGTGCCTCTCATCTCTTCATTTAATCTATTTCTGAGCCCATCCCATATTTTCCCCCATTTGTTTTTGCTGAATTCCACGTTTGCCGTGTTCGGTTCTTCGTATTTTCATTATATTTTAGAAATATTTTAGACGTTATTTATAAAAAATATTTATATTCCATTCCATTATACGAATACGTGCACCTCTCTTTGACTAGTTATTGCAACAAGAAGATTCATTCAAATTCCGTTTGCCATTCATAATTTGATTTCCAAATCTGAGTGCATTAATTTTCAACGTAAATATCTTACCTAGTTAACTAATTGTTTAATACTTAGCCAGTTTTCAAAACTCAAGCGCACACTAGAACAATAGTCGTCCATTTTGCAATATACGCTAACTACGTACCATTCCTCTGAGTGTAATAACTGCAAATAAAAAATGTAAGCAACGATCATATTTCCCCGTCATTAGGAACCGCACATTGGAGTGCGTCAGCATTGCTGATTGTGCACAGACGCTGTGCAGGTCTCGCTTTCCCCTCCGCTGCCCTCCACCCCACCCCCACCCCCGCCCCCGATAATGGACTGGCATCGACCCGCGCGCGCTCCAGCGCCCCTGATCCTCCGAGGTGCGGGACGCGCTTCACGCCCCGGGGGATTCTTACCTGAGTGGCGCGATGGATTGCCTACAATGGATTCGGGATCAGCCGCTGGTCCGCAATCCTCAGGCGCAATTCACGCGTCACTAGTTGCAGCGGCGCGTCAGATTCCAAGTCGTGAGATTTCAGTTTTTGATAATCGCGTTGGAAGGCAATTAGATGCCGCTATGTGTATGGCAATCATGTCATCCTCAAATGACATGATTATGACTAGAGTGCACCACAAATGTATTGCTTTAATAACTGAAATTAGACAAATGCCGGAGCAGTTCTTTGACGAAACGACCAAAACCGCGCGTCTACTTTGATCAGAGTTTCTAGTACACGGTATTTCATCTGTTCATCGAAAGCACTAATGACATATCATATGTTATGTCATTAGTGCTTTCGAAGTTTGTTTATTATTTAATTTTCCACAAATTCATAACACAGTCTCAGCGGTGAAAACTGGACAGATAAACATGAAAGATGTTCAAAGAAGAATAACTTAAAGGACTTTAAGGTAGTTTGCTGTCCAGATGGTTGAATGAACATCATCATTGCCAGCAGAAATTTTAACTATACCCGGCTTTCCATGTGTTTGCCGTCAACATCTGTGTGTTAAACAGAACTTTAAACATACGTCGAACAGGCAAATTATTTTCCAACTAGTATAAGATAACACATACGTGCATGGAAATACAGAGAGAGTACGTACATCACACGTTGGTACTCATTTAATAAACACTAACCGACCATTCGAGTCAGATTTCAAACAACTTCATCAGAGAATGGCCATTGTAGAAATGTATGGGTTACGGTCAACTAATCACTGTGAAAGTGCTAGCAGGAAAAATCGAATAACCCAAAACTAAAAACTTCACAAAGCCAAGTAAAATCTGAGAGCATTGGAGCAAGAATAATCTACATTTGTGCTGCGGCAGATAGCATTAGAGCGATAATGCGGTAAATATTACCAATGATAAAAATACGAAAAAGCAGACAAATTAATATAATAAATAAAAAATGAAAAGCTGTTAAGATAAGATGTAGTTTTATACCTTTTATCATGATTCTAAATTTAAAAACATTACGATTTCACCGGAAAAATTCCCGGTTTATGTTCGCCTTCAAATGTTCATAGGAAATTAACATTCTAGAAAACTCTTTATTACAAATTAGTTAAAATTGAAAACAAAACTTTCGGGTGACAAACTGGGTTCTTTCTGGTAATCAAACTTCTTTTGTAGATTGTCCTACTGAAATATTGAAGATAAGTTCCAACATCACTACAAATGTCTTTATGAAGAAAATATATGAGCAATAATAGCACCAGAATATCTACAAACTCTGATTTAATTCAAAGAGAAAGTGACAAAAATACTTATCCCGTCTGCTTTTACATTATTTTCACTATTAGACCAAAAGTGTAGTTCTACATTCAGCGTAATTGTTTGGTTTTGTGGGATGGTACACTTTAATAATTGGATTTGTTTTAATACAGGTGTATTTTCTTTCTCACAATGTAAATGGATAATTGAAACAAAAAATACTTTATTTTCTGATAGGACATGCACTCTTTTCCTCTTAATATAATTCTCAATTAAATACTAATTCACACAAAAAATTCACAAAGAAATAAGGTGCTGGAGAAATGTTTTACGAAGTAATTTCGAGTGAAAAACGAGAAATCATCAATTTAATGTGTCGACAAACGAACCACATTTTGTAGGAGTCCTAAAATGTTGCTGCGAGAACAACACGATTCTTGATATCCAGACTAATGACGTGAATTCCGAAATAAAATAAGAGTTTTCTCTCTTTCAGTCCTTCTATTGAAAACAACGAGTTTTTCTTTTCTTCCGCGTTCCATTTGCCACCAACAGCTTTCATCTACCTCTCGTTGCAACATTCTTTTTCACGCTTGTTTTTAATACGATTTCGGGGAAAAAATCATCCCCACTTTCTCTATACAAATGATTCTGTCTACCACCGCGAATTATAGCACCCTCTGTAACATCTGTTCATTGAACAATGTGGAAAAAAACATCCATCATCATTTTTTTAAATTTTCATTCTCATTGTGTTTTCTTATTCGTTAGGCCGTTCATTCCTTTTAATCCCTTCACTACTTTAATTTCATCTTTCTTTTCTACTCCTTGTATTCAGGTTCCTTTTCGATATTTCCTTCTTTCCTCTTTCTATCGTCACTGCTCACATCCGTATGTACCCCTAGAATTAATATCGTTGCATACATTACGTTCTCCGTGCTTTCATCCTAAGAGGAGCTCGGTAATTTCTTTCAGGAAAGCTCCCTCAGCTTACGTGTCTCTGACTCCCATTCCAACGTGAGCCTCTCCTTCGGCCTCAGTCCCCCGCTCCTCCTCACTTTTGTCCACATTCGTCTTCGCGCCCGCGGTGACACTGAAGGGGGTGGACGGCGGGGTCGAAAGCGGAGGCACGGAAGGAGGCGTAAGTGGAGGCGGAGGCGCCGGAGGGGATGGAAGCGGAGACGGCGGCGGGGGCACGGGTAGAAGCGGGGGCGCGAAAAAGTGGGCGTAGGGCGGCGGCGGGGCGGGGCGGGGCGCGGCGAGAAGCGGGGGTGGAGGCAGAGGGGGTGGGGGAGGATTGGGGGGCGCGGAAGGAGGCGGAGGCAGAGGCCGGGACGTTGAAGCGGGCAGAAGCGGAGATGGCAAGGGGGGCGCAGGCGGCTGTAGAGGCAGCAAAAGCAAGGTGCGCGAAAGACAGGCGCAGGCGGGGGGAGGGCGCGGATGTAGGCGGAGGTGGCGGCAGAGGGCGTGGGGGCGGAGGCGGGAGCGCAGAAGGAGGCGGAGGTAGACGCCGGGACGCTGAAGGAGGCAGAAGCGGAGATTGCAAGGGGGGCGGAGGCGGTGGTAGAGGCAGAAGCGTGGGCGCGAAAGAAGGCGCAGGGCGTGGGCGGGGCGCGGAAGGAGGTAGGGATGGGAGCAGGGGCGGAGCACGGAATGGGGCACAGTCGAGGACGGAGACAGGGGCTGAAGAGGTGGAAGCGGTGACGATGGCGGGGGTGGAGGCCGGGCGGGAGCGGGAACGGAGGCTGACGCGGACAGCCCCCACGCGCGCGCACCTCTCACAGCTGGGCCCGGAAGCGGAAGTAGGGCGCTCGCGGCAGTAATTGCATTTGCTGCTCCAAAGCGCTGGCCCTGCCCCTTTGCAACACCCCACTCAGCCTCCCAACACTCCCCCACTCGCCCGCGGTACTCGCCGCTTTCGGGCATGCTTCATTCCTTCGCACTGCCAGACCTTATGAGTCGCCCTCACCACCGTTTTCCATTGGCGGCAGTGCATGGCGAATAGTATAAAGATACGGACATAAATTCTCTCTGCAAGTAACTGTGGAGTTTAATTTCCACCGTTGATACTGACCATCATCTTTTTCGTCTTCTCGGGTCTCAATGTCTACACCCTCTCCTTTCCTTTCCTCTCTTCGTAAACACCTCCAGCATCCTCACCTAACCTTTCCACCACCCGCGATGATCCCTCTGGTAGTCTCTCTACTACCACGAAATTTCCGCCGCCACCATGCGTTCCTTCAAGCTACCCGTGTCGAGTTCCGCTCAATCATCAAAAGTGCTTCGCGGACTCTTTTGGTACGGCAGAACTTTGCTGCTACTGCTCCAGCGTCCGTCTCCCAAATCACTCATACCATCGTTGTCCCCCATCTGATATCCCCAACCCCCTACGACGCTCCCAAACACCCTCTCCCAGACGCCCCTCAGAGGACTCTTAGACGTCCCACCCCAAACGCCACACCAACGCCTCCAGACGCCTCCCAGAAGCCCCTTACGCTCCCTGCCCAGGGCGCTTCCCCCCGACGCCCACCGGCGCTGCCCCTCGACGCTACATTTCTCCCCGACGCTGCCCTCCCCGAGGCTACCCCCGACACTCCTCCAACGCTCCCCCCGACACTCCCCTACACTCCCCCAACGCTCCCCCCCGACGCTCCCCTCCCGACGCTCCCCCCCCGACGCTCCCCCCCGACGCTCCCCCCCTCGAACCTCCCCCCTGACGCTCCCCCCCCCCCCTCGACTCCCCGACGCCCCCCTCGCCCCCCCTACGTCTCCCACGACCCACCCGATGACCCCCCTTGACTCCCCAGGACGATCGACCCCGACGATCCCCCCTGAAGCTTCCTCCAAGACTCCCCCATCGGACGCCACCCCAGACCTCCCCGGACGCCCCCCCCCCAAGACGAAGATTGAATTCGTTAGTGGAAGTTGGAAACGCCCATCCGGATCCTAGTTTCTCGGCGGTACTCACGTCCTTAGGACCAAGGCAGGTGCAGTGAGAAAGCGGTGCTAAGCTCTTGTTCCAGGGTTTGCCCTGGCAACCCACCAGTTGGACCTCTATCCGCCGACCTTTCGGTGGACTGGGTGCGGGACTTGTTCCCAAACCCAATTTAAAGAAGTACGACAGATAAAACGAATCTCCTGTACAGGTTGCTTCGATTCCGGCGATACTCACGTCGATAGCGTGAAGTTGGATGCAGTGAGGAGACGAGCTAAGGGTTTCGAGATGCCCGGGCGTAGGTCTGGGCGACCCCATTTGGGAACTTGGCTTCATCGTGACCTTACTCATGGGTAATTGAGGAGAGGATTCGTCCCAGCGCAACGTGAGTGGTGCTTAAATACTCGTGACAGCATGGACAGCTAGTAGCACAGAGCTAGCAGGGTGGCCCTAACAAGGCTTAATTGGAGACGGTGGGGTGCTGCGTTTTGGCCTCTCCGAATGCCAGTGCGGTGTTCTTGTACGCCCGAGGGGATAAAGACCATGAGCGTAGGTGCCTAGTCTGGGATTACAAGCAAATGTGGGGAAGTAGCCTAGGTCTGGTATGTGCCCTTGAGACTCCCCTCCCTCTAGACCTTCTCGACACCTCCCGACGCCCTTTAATTCATTCCCAGTCTCCAGCATTCCCGACTCGTGACGTGTCCATCGCCTCGCTAGCAAGTAACCTATAACACCGTCACAATCTTCGTCTCCACCTCAACCTTCTTTATAGCCGCCACCGCCACTGTTCACCCTTCAACCACCCCTCCATCAAGACCTCTACTGTCACCTCTACCGGTCGCGTCGCGACATTCACCACCACCATCTCTGTCATCACATACGCTTTGCTGCGCGTGCTTCTGCTTCGCCCGCGTCTGCCATCTCAGACCCCACCACCTCCTCTGCTTTCACCTTGGCGTTTCGTTTTTCGTTCCAAACACTCCCTTTGCCCTGTTTCGGTCTCGAGAGAACTCGTGCCTAAATACATTATTTTTCTCGCTTTCACCTCCACGCGGAGTCGTTTCGTTTCTCCTAAAATCTCTTCGCTCTGAACAGAGGCTCTCAAGAGCTCTTGCAGACCTACAGCGAGTGCGAAGCCTGAACTTCAATTCGCCGGAAAGTTTGCTTCCGCAAAGGAATAGTTTGGGTAATTGAGGAACGGCACGTAGAAATGCGAGTTCGATGTACTTGTGAGTACGCTTTGTGGACATTTTAGAAAATCACGGAGATGTCGTTAAAGCTTTTCATCTGCTCAATAAACAAAGAAATTTTTATTATCTGTCGAATTGATTTTATTAAAACCAATGCTTTGAAAACCTTTTTCTATTTCCAACACAAAATTTTAGCTCTATTTTGGAATGTAGATAAAAGCGTTTAATGAATTTATTTACATTCAATCCCATTGTAGTAATTTATAATGTTGAATTTTATATAAACTTATTTGTAATCATGCTAAAGTTTTCGGTATGATATCAACTTCTTTTACTTTAGTTAAATTTATAAAAAAATTATTTTAATTTACTTGTTTCCTCAATATTAAAAAGAATAGGTATTAAATGTGCCCGACTTATTTTCATACATACGTTTCACTTACTTACATTAATACACTTGCTCACGCAGGTGGATGAATTGTCCCGCTCAGAATTAAGTTATTCTGAAAAGTAATTCTGGTAACGAAAAAAGGTGTACCAGGGAATATTAATTTTCGAATTAGTCTTGAAAAACATGTGCCTTTATCCGAATATTACATTCCGATATCTTGATGTTCGTGCCTCTCCGATGATGTAGTATGAAAGCATCTCCAAGCTTCTCCGGGGAATCTTCTTTCTTGAAGTTAGTCCTAATAACTTTCAACGTAGACACCCTACTCTACATCTTTCTGAATCACGTACTATAATATTTAAATGACATGATTATAACAATACTACTCGACATGAAATTGAAACAAAAGATTTAGGATACAGTGACCACGATGCACAAATTCTTACCATTATACGAAATGCGAACAATGACACAATAAATAATACATGTATGAGTAGAGTGTTTTCTAAAAGTAAAATAAAATTATTCATTGATTACTTGCTGCAGGAGTCATGGGACGCAGTTTACAATACTATTGATACAAACGATAAATATTATTCTTTTTTTTCAACGCTTTCATTTCATTTTAACACTTGCTTTCCTCTTCAGAAAAGAAAATTAAATATTTCACGCAAAAACAATTCTTGGATAACACAAGGGATTAGAACATCATGTAAAAACAAACGAATTCTATCTTTCATTTCTAAGCATCATAACGTATCTCAAGATTTCCTCCTGTACTTTAAAAAATACAAATCATTGTTAAGAAAAGTCATAAGGCAGGCTAAAATCATGAAACACGATCAGGATATTTTGAACTCAAATAACAAAACAAAATCAATGTGGGATATAGTAAAAAATGCGACCAAACCAACTAGAAACCTTATAGAGAATGTTGTTTTAAAAGATAACGATAGAGATGTGAACGATCCGGCAACAGTGGCTAGTCTCTTTAACCAATACTTTTCGAGAATTGCTGTCGATCTCACTAAGGGTTTTCAGCCACAAAATTCAACATCTGACGTTTCCCTAAAAGTCTTAGACACTATGTTCGTTTCCGAAACCTCTTCCTATGAAATTCTCAAAATAATCGGTAAATTAAAAAATAAATATTCGGCCGGTTTAGATGAATTTCCGGATTGTTTGTTAAAGACGTGCGCGCCAGCCATTATACACCCGTTAACTCACATATTTAATGCATCCTTATGCACCGGAATTTTTCCAGATATTTTTAAAACAGCTAAGATTAAGCCGCTCTTCAAAAAAGGCAACAAAAATGAAGTTCAAAATTATCGGCCAATTTCTCTTTTGTCAGTTTTTTCAAAAATATTAGAGAGACTTTTTTATGTGCGAATGGAAACATTTCTGAATAAACACGACGCGTTTTCAAATTGCCAACATGGATTCCGGAAATCAAAATCTACGGAAACAGCCATTTTTTCTTTTCTTAAGGATGTTGCCTCATCATTGGATCAAAACGAAGCAACTATTGGAATATTTTTAGATCTTTCAAAAGCTTTTGACGTCATTGATCATAACATTTTACTTTCAAAATTACCTTCGTATGGAATCCGTGGTATTGCTCTAGATTGGCTATGTTCGTACCTTAAACAACGATCTCAGAGAGTAGAAATACCTTACTGGAATGATGGAACTTTATGTACCCACCTTTCCGGTTCTTTGCCAATTGTACGTGGAGTCCCGCAAGGATCGATTTTAGGCCCTATTCTCTTCCTATTATACGTAAATGACATGCCCTTAGCGATTCGAAACGGAAGAACAGTTCTCTTTGCGGATGATACAAATATTCTTTGCAACAAAGAAACCGTAAATAGTACAATATCAGACGTTTCAAATTGGTTCCGTAATAACAAATTAAAAGTAAATGAAAATAAAACAGTTTCAATGCAGTTTTCCATATCAAATAAAAAATTCTGTACTCCATTGAAAATGAACGGTGTGCCATTGACTGATGTTAATGTAACAAAATTTTAGGTCTATCAATTCAGTCAAACCTCAAATGGAATGCCCACTTAAATGAATTGAACACAAAATTAAGCTCATTATGCTACGCGTTCAGAATTCTTTCAAATTCCGTCAGCCTTCATACAGCTCGTTGTGTATATTTTGCCAATGTTCACTCCCGCCTGAGATATGGCATAATATTTTGGGGAAACACATCTTATAGTTCACAGACTTTCAGATTACAAAAAGAATTGTACGAATAATAAGCAAATCCAACCCACGTGATTCTTGTAAGTCACTCTTTATTAATCTAGGAATTTTACCATTACCTTGTCTCCTGATTTACGAATCAGTAGTTTTTGTCAAAAATGACTTACTTAAGGGCGGGAATATATTTTCAGCAAACGCCGATGTCTACAAGTATAACACACGACGTAGTAATCATATTCACCAGGTGGCAGTATCAACAGCTCACTACAAAAAATTCACATACAATTCATGTACATTACTCTACAACACTTTGCCAGAAGACATTAAACGATTAAATTCCATAGAAAAGTTTAAGTCCCAAGTAAAATCTTTTCTGCTGCATAACTGTTTCTATACAATTCGAGACTATACCGAGCATCAAAAAGGAAAGTAGAATTAATTTTAACAATGATAGTTAATGTAATTATTTATCATTTGGACTGTATAATTCTAAAGAACCTGTAACAACTATTGTACCACAGTTTCTGGGTTGATGGCCCCCATCTCGATCAGGTTTTTCGTCCAGTTTCCCTGATCCTTGAGCAAATGCTGAGATGGTCCCTTGTTTTGCTTCTGGACATAAATGTAACTTCATTATTTGTGCACGTCTTCTGAATTTCAGTGGGAAATATAGTTATTCAAATTATCGTTTTCATGTTATCGCGGCAAAAAGTATTATTCTTTCATGAAGAACATGAGGGTTCAGGGCAGAAATTTATAGCTAATTTACCTTTGAAAATATATTTTATTATATAGGAGCGAATATTTTGTCAACAAAACTCGAAAAAAACTCTCTTTTCTGTATTCAAAATTCGACTAGAATATGGTTTAGGATAGAGACCACAGAATTATGAAAACGTGCACAAAATTCACTTCTCCCCATAGCTCGTCATACGCAGTTTTTAACTGTTTTTGACGTAAATAAATAAATAAATACTAGAACTTAAATTCCTAAACGTAACTAAATTAATTTAACTAACCTGCGAATACTAAAGAAAGTTTTCACACAAACACGCGGTAATGTCAACGGTTGAAAATTTTCATCGCGATGCTAACACCACGCGTTTTCTATGCGTCCTAATTCCAAATTATTAAACATGACATTCAATTTAACACAACTCATTCCCTTTATAAATAATTCATGAAGTTAAACTTTGACTTATTCGTGCTCAGGAAAATTAATTTTACTAACCACGAAATCTAATAGCTTTCCACCGACTCTAAAATTAATCTAACATTCTTCCCTCTCTGAATCTGAAATCGTTCTTACATCCGTCCCTTGAGAATTCTACCATTATGCTTACAGCCAGCCCTCATGAAATTTACTATCATCCGTAACATCTTGTGGGAGTTTGAGTTTGTTTTAAGAGAGCAGCAGACCTTTGATTGTATTTCGAAATTGATTAGTTCTCTTCCCCCAACATTTTCAATAGCCTAATTTATTTAAAAGATTTCGAAGGACCAGCTTTGGACAGGTTGCCTCTGTTTATAATGAGATTACTGTTGCTATTGTATTTTAAGGAAACATGAAATTGCAAGTGACACAGAAAACATATATTGAATTCAAAAAAATTAGGAGGTAACTAGCTAAGACATACAAAATCTGAATTAACATTTATACAGTTTTGCCTTTGCAAATTTCCTTCAAACTCATCCCAAGGCACATGCCGCAGACATCTCGCGACCAGTGTTAATGCCAGACTGAATTCTACTCGTGTCGGGTGATACAGAGCAGAGAAGCTTGTAACGAAAAGGTTGATACAGTTTGTACTTGCTAAAAACACTGCACTTCAAACTCATCACAAGGTACATGCTGCAGGCAACATCTCGCGACCAGTGTTAAGACCAGACTGAATTCCGCTTGTGTCGGGTGACACAGAGCAGAGAAGTTTGCAACGAAAAGGCTGATACAGCTTGCACCCGCCAAAAAACACTGCACTTCAAACTCTTCACACGGCACATGCCGCAGGCAACATCTCGCAACCAGTGTTAAAACCAGACTGAATTCTGATTGTGTCGGGTGACACAGAGCAGAGAAGTTTGCAGCCATTGAGCCGATGTCATTGGAATCTGAGCTTTACAATTTAAAATGGAAATATTAGAATTTTACAAATTTAGTAGATAGTTTACATGTAATTTTAAATTTAGTAATTTTGAATATAGTAATTTGATTTAAATGTATATTTGCTTAATGCTGATATTTGCTGTATGATATATAAAACTGTTGGTTTTTGCATGAAAGAGATTATGCTTTCGGTTGAAACCAGTTCGAGAACTGATTTCTCGGAAGAGATGTAACTTTTTGATTGTTGTCTTGCGACTTGTGCCAGAAATGAAGCCAATAAAATTACAATGAATAATTATGTACTGAGCAATTATTTTATACACATCAGAGGTGCCTTTAAGTTTTGAGGAGTCGTATGAGCTCCGCTGTCCGCCCAGAAAGCTTATAATTAATATATTATTTATTAAAATTACGGAGTATGTAGTGTGCTCCGACACATCTATTCTTACTTTCTCGCAAAAAGCAATATCATTCTGGTAAAAAAGGCTCCAAATCATGAAACCTTTCTATTTCTTTTGTTTGGATCTTCTGTATCTAATTTTGCCATTGCAGTTTCAGCGTCCTGACAGTCATCATTCTGTTTTCTTGTCCCATACATGGTAATAAAACATGTCACAATTGGTTGACGTATCCTTCTTGGGCCTACAACGTTTGACGAAATATTGAAATTTTATTTTCTGCAATATAGTTCGTCCCATACTACGACTGTTTCTAATCATTAGTCCTTATGCTCAACGTTCGGAATATTACGTCCATTTCAGCCTCAATCACACGCAAGTTCTCAAATTCACATATTAATATCCACAATCCATTTTAACTAATGCAGAAAATGGCTTCCATACTGTCTGTTGATAAATACGTACACAATGTCACGACCTATTGTCAATTCCGCTTTCAGCATAAAAAAGGACTGTTACCTATATTTTATTACGGCAAAATATTATGTGACATAATAATAATAATAGTAATAATGATAAAATTGTCTTTATTAGTGGTGAGGCTCAGGCCATTTGTCTTGCTCTTCGCCTAACCACGTTAAATATATACATTATTTAATAAACTATGAAGAAGATCTAGGGGACAGGAACTTTCCTTCTACTTCTGGGAGAGAAAACTTGGGACCATCCCGGCATGCGTCTTAAGCGATTAAGTAAACCCCTAAAACCTCAATTAGGTGGCTTAAGATATCTGGGATATCTCAGCCATTTGATGGAATGAAAATGTCGGTAAATATTTTTGTTTCTATGCAGTGTCGTGAACAGGAAAAAAATTAGATTGACTCATCTTCTTATCGAATAAAAATTTAGATTTGTAATACGTATATCGCAAGGCCAGAGAGAATAATATACAAGTCATAAAATAATTATTTTTTATAATTGTGTGGAAGTCTTTAATATAATATTTATGCGATGTAGATCATATCCACAAACGTGTAGGATCCCGTTCCATCCTGTTGTCGTCTCCTCTTGGTTCGGCCTACCTCGTCCCGCCTAGCCCAGTTCCGCCTCGACCATTCCCAGCTCAAACGACTGTTCTGCAATTCCTAATACCAATATGCCTTGAAAGTGACATCGACCCAAATGATTGGGGGAGGATAATACTTTGAATCACAAACTCTCGTATTCCTTTTTCGGACACTCAAAACTATTCCTGAAAAATGTTGTTGAAGTGCCTCCAGGCATTTTAGAGTAATGCTAGAATAAACACACATACACAGGCACACATAGATGAATATCCATTTTTATATATTAAGATTAATGAAACTGTGTGATAATTTTTCTTTGTAGCAAAATCGTAGATTTCCATATTAATTGAATACTTCTGTTATCTTCTAGGATTTACACCTAGCATCTTCACCACTGACTCCAAGACTGCCCTCTCCATCAAGAGTAGTTCGGTAAGTTCCCATGCAAATGATATGTAAAACACAATTTATCTATGAGTTAGTTATGAGCTAATAAAATTGATTGTTTACAACACATTTATCTGCGTCCCTGAGAAAGAATCCTAAATTTCGAGCACCTGAACGATCTGTTTTGGCGTACTATTACATGTTTTAAGCAGAAGTTGCCAAAAAATATTTTACGGTTAGAACAACTCTATTAGCAAAAAAAATGAAATTATTAGTGCTGCAACAGCACGTACTTTCTCGAAGTATTTGTAAATTTACCAGTAATTAGAAATAAATTCGAAAATTCACAGAGTGCAACGAAAATTGGACTTGCGTCAATTTTATTAGCGCACTTCTCGCTATTCGAGAAAAAAACAAAGAAAACATTTGGAGCAGTTTTTGAGAAAATCTTGTTTTTAAAATAACCTGTATTTTACGAAAAATTATGTGAAAACTTCTTATATTTTAACAAAAATTATACATGCTTTCATTTAATGATTTTATTTTGAAAGTCAGATTAAATAAAGAAAAATTAAATCTCAAAAATTGTAGTGGAAGAAGATTGACAAAATTTGTGGTCGTCACCATAAAATGTGATGCCACTGGAACAATGGAGGGCGGTACGCTTTGATAGTTTTGACAGCACGCAATTCACTTCCGCAGTTTGAGGGACCGGAGGGGCGGCAATCACTCTTGTAAGTTTGTGCCGGGATTTTACGCCGCTTCCGCACGCCCGGGGAATCACACGTTTCGGAACTCGAGTTCTGCGGAGGCTGAAGGATTCCCAGGCCGCGACACCCGCTAGCAATGCACAACGTGTCTGATTAGGGAAAAGTTACAGGAACTCAATGGTAAAGGAACTGTCAGGTTCAATTGAATCAGATATCAATTAGTACCAAAAACAAAAAGACTGATTTTTACGAAGATCATAAGTCACAGTACATTGTTATTTTGTAAAAACTAATAATTTCGGAAAAGATATACATAAAATAAAAAAATCAACCGATTTTTTGAAGATATACGAGGGGGTACCCAAAAATAACCGGAATTATTTTTTAAAAGGTTTATATTTTCAATTTCTTGCAATACAACCTTATCTCCTTCAAAATACTCTCCATTGCAACTATTACATTTGTCCCAGCGGTGCTTCCAGTTCGAAACATTTTTGAAGTTATCTTTAGTAATGGCTGATAGCTCCTCCCTCCTTTTTTTCTTGACCTCTTCAATGTTGTCAAATCGTTGTCCTTTCATGATTTTTTTCATACATGGGAACAAGAAAATGTCGCACAGAGCCAAATCAGGCGAATAGGGTGCGTGGGGCAACGGTACCATGTTATTTTTAGCCAAAAATTGCCGAACAGTGATGGCTGTGTGTGCAAGTGCGTTGTCGTGATTGAAGAACCACTCTCCTGTCTGCCACAAACTTGGCAGCAACCATTTTCATGCCCAAATCGTCCGTTAAAATTCGCTGAACCGAGCTCCAAGATATTCCACTAATCTCTGACAGTTCTTCAATTATCTGTCCACGACCTGTGTGCACAAGCTCTCGAATTTTGTTAATATTTTCGTCGATTCGGGCAGTTGAAGGACGTCCAGAATGAGGTTTGTCATCATTTGGCATGTCGCCATTTTTAAAAAGAGCGAACCAATCGTACACTTGAGTTTTTCCCTTAGCGTCATCTTTGTAAGCAATCTTCAACATTAACACAGTTTCAGCATCATTTTTTCCAAGTAAAAAACAAAATTCGTAAGTCCAAGCTTCCAGCTCACGTGACAGAGAATTGGAAGATGTTGGTCCGTGAGGACTGCGCACTCCTGCGATTTCTGCGAATACAATGAGCCTGTTTTTTTATACAGACACTGTTGGTTTCCGAAAATGATTGATTAATTGTTAGTGATTCCAAGCACGTCAACGGCTAGGGTCATTAGTCATCTAAGTGTAGTGCATGTTTTTCATCGTGAGATGGCTGTGATCTCCCTCTGGATGGCGCGATCAGGCGCCGACCTACCGTCAACTAACGGGGTTTTCTCCAATCAGATAGCTCCCACCATCAGCGGGGTGCCGCGCCCCAGCCAGGACAAGCTCTAAGCTCCCGACCGGTCTCTCGGCACGTGTGGTAGTGTGAAGTGCGATGTCTCCAACTCTGCGTCTCGAGCTTCTATATCCACGATAGAATATCACACGGCATTTCGCGTCTTTCTCGGTCCTGCCGCTAGGAGTGGCATGATCGCAAGCACTGCTTGATACGGTCGCAGTCATGCGATACCAAGCGGCACGACTGAGAAAGACGCGAAATACAGTGAAATATTACGTTGTGAAGACAGGTCTTCAGAGGCAGAGTTATAAAAATTGCAGTGTAGTGCATGTTATTGTAAGTGTGTGTGTGTGTGTGTGTGTGTAACGGGTAAGGATAGGACAAAGAAGAGGAAGGAAAGATCGCTTATGGTCTATGGCCCGTTCGCTGGGGTACTCCGGCATTCGCCTGGTGTGGATGGAGAAACCACGGTAAACTACCGTTAAAAGCAGCTGGCCGCTATATTTCTCCTCTAGACAGCTACTGAATTTGACTTAGCTGACAAGCTAGTGTCAAAATCCTTCCGTCGTCAGGACTCGAACATAGGACCTCCAGGTCAGAGGCACTGCAGT
>JAHLJT010000631.1:219221164-219245485 GCA_031308135.1 Acheta domesticus | reverse complement strand
AGGACAGCGAACGGAAGTCGCTTGATAAGATTCGGCGGGTTGATAGCGCTCGCGAGCGCCGCGGTCCGCAGCGAATGCTCATTATGAAGCGCTGGAGTGCACGCACGTGCGCTCTAGTGGCGAACGTAGCACTAGAGCTGCGTTTCCCGCGTTCGCCACTAGAGCGCACAAGCGTGCACTCGTGGGTGGTAAGGCGATGCCGCCCAGCGCCGCGCCGCCGTCCAAGGGACAGCGAACGGAAGTCGCGCTTGATAAGATTTGCGCGACCGGCGAACGGATGTCGGCGGGTGATAGCGCTCGCGAGCGCCGCGGTCCGCAGCGAATGCTCATTATGAAGCGCTGGAGTGCACGCACGTGCGCTCTAGTGGCGAACGTTAGCACTAGAGCTGCGTTTCCCGCGTTCGCCACTAGAGCGTACAGGCGTGCACTCGTGGGTGGTAAGGCGATGCCGCCCAGCGCCGCGCGCCGTCCAAGGGACAGCGAACGGAAGTCGCGCTTGATAAGATTGCGCGACCGGCGAACGGATGTCGGAGGGTGATAGCGCTCGCGAGCGCCGCGGTCCGCAGCGAATGCTCATTATGAAGCGCTGTTCAGTTCAGTTCAGGGCGCTGTGCGTTTCGGTCCGTGAATTTTTGATCCGTTTGTTTTCGCGATGGCAAATCCTTTGCACTACAGGCACTGTTTTCATGTTTGTTTTTTTCCCTGTCACCGCCTTGTAAAGTTTCCTTTTTTTTCTCTCTCTAGCAACTCCCCACATTCCATTGCAGGCGCTAGAGGGGGAGGGGGAGGGGGAGCGGGCGCCGCGATAGAGGTCTCCTCCCCTCCCCGCCCGGGCGCGCGCGGGCGCGCCGCCGCCGCCGCGCACCAAGACACCCGCCTACCAGGCACCTCCAGAGACGATGTCGTCGTAGCTCAGAGCCAGCGTGCTCGCCCGACCGCTTCCGCCGCTGGCGCGCGCACAGGAAGCGGGACTCGGGCGCGGTTCGAGCCTCCCTCGGGCGGCGCGTTTTTGAGAACGGCGACGCCGCCGACCCCTGCGCTGCTGCTTCCGCGCTACCAACCTTCGCCGACAGAGCGCGCCGCACGCGCGCTACCAACCTTCGCCGCCAGGGCGCAGCACACGCGCGCTTCCACGCTTCGCCGCCAGGGCGCAGCACACGCGCCCTTCCACGCTTCGCCGCCAGGGCGCGCGGCGCCTTGTGTCGGCGCAGGGGGCTATCTCGGCGGCCTTGTGACGTCACAGCGACCTTGTGACGTCACAGGGGTTTATCTCGTGGCGCCGGGTGTTTACAGGGGTGGGCCTGTGTAGTGCGGGTTGCATTTAACCCCACTTCCGTCGCAGCTACGGCCATTACTCCCTACTATGGGATGGGCACAGAAATAGATTAAATGAAGAGATGAGAGGTACAAGAGTCCTTTTACATCCAAATTATTCATGCAAAATCTTCCGAATATTGAGGTGGATACTTGGGTTCGATACATGCTCGAAATGTGTTGTTTTAGTGTATGTTGAGTTACTACTACCGCTCCAACGCGATCATGTGACGTATCTCTTCAAAAGAGATTAATTGTTCTCTGAAATATGATTGGCAAGCGCATAATGTGTTGGAGGGTTGGAAAGCAGAATGTGAGGTTTTGCGATTCCTGAAAACGATTGTTTTGTCGTTATGAAGTAAATGATTAATGGTGCATTTAAGTTGAAGCGTCTCACGAACCAAAACAAGAACCACTCGGAAGTTGCCAAGAAATACGATGCACCAGAATATTCTGCCAGCTAACTTCACAGGGCACAAGTGTTGCATGTATTCAGAAGAAATACTTTATTTCTAGGTTAACCATTTTCTTTAGTCTAAAACATCAACTTTAAAAGTAGTTTTGACGTCCTTTCTTCTCGGTTTTATTTATTTCATAATTAGATTCATGAACTCTAATTTTTATTCTTAGCGCTTCAGCAGTTTTTCTAGATAGTGTTTGGCTCTTTTATCCTCCTACATCTATTGTGATGTATTTTTTTAGAAAACCACTAGTAATCGCGGTTCTTTAATGGCATGCAGAGCTTGCTACAAGTTCAATTTTTAGCACTAGAGCGAGAAGTGAGACAATGCTCAAGTGTTAAGATGAATCTGTGGAAGCAACAACACAGACAAATTACTTTCGTCTGACCGCATCATCTACTGCTGACTTTATTGTAACATAATGATTTGTATGTTTAACTTAAAATAAAATTAATGTCAGTAAGGCTGTCTAAAAATAGTGCACGACACGCGCAGAAAAAATAATTTTATTTTGCTCCTACGATTGGGGCACTCCCCCAATGGACCGCGTGTTGAAATCTTTCCTACTCACAAAACAATACTTTCACCACAAGTAAATAAATATTTTACCACTTTATACCCGTCTTATTTTTGTAATAATGCTCTTTTATATCCTTTTTCTTCCATCACAATGCTATTCTCTCCAAAGCATCCTATTTTGTGTCCCGTTTTATCTACTTTTGAAAGGAGATAAAACTTACCCCACAGTAGTTATCTATTAATTTGTGTAATACATCAATCAATAATTAAGATAAGGATAATTATTATCCTACGTTTTCACACAATATTTATCCAATATTTCACATAGTATTTCAAAATTATTTTAATTAATCGTTGAACAGTTTTTCGTGAATGTTCATTAAATATTAATTAATATCTAGCAATTTTACTGAAAATACTATCTCGAAAATCTTAAGATTATATGATGTTATAATTTATCTATTATACCTTTTATTTACTGTCCATTATGATAATGTAAAAATTTAGTGTTGATGTTTCCTTTCTAAGCAATAATCATATAGAGATTCATTTATTTTCTTTGTTATTATTGCATATTTTATGAGCCTCGTTCCAAAATAACTGTGTATTTAAAATATTTGTAACTCAGAGGTAAAGGGAATTATGACACAAATTTGCAGGAGAACAGTTATTAGATAATTTTTTCATTTTGAATGAAAGTGTATATGATGTTGTTTTGACTGCTTTTCATTTAATGATAAATGTCTTTTAGACATACTTCTCTTCTCATTTGAGAAAAATTCTCCTCCGGATATCTGATCTGAATTCGACCTAGTTGACACCCTCGTGTCAAAAATTCTGCCGCCGTCGGGACTCGAACCTAGGACCTCCCGGTCAGAGGGACTGCAGTGACATCAGGTTGATGCACTGAGACATCTCTCCCGGTGATTCCTCGGATAATTAAGGGGCTGGACATCTAGGGCCGCGGGCTTTAGATAGAGTGGAAGAGAAGTGAGGATTCAGGTAGAGTGGAAGAGGACTGGAGATTCAGTTAGAATAGAATAGGCGTGATAATTCAGGTAGAATGGAAGAGGAGTGGTAATTCAGTTAGAGCGAAAGAGGAGTAGGGATTAAGGTAGAGAGGAAGAGGAATGGTGAATCAAGTAGAGTGAAAAAGGAGTGGGGATTCAGGTAGAGTGGAAGAGAAGATGACTCGCTTGGGGAGATACCTGGCGGACCATAATCGCAAGCCGATATGAGAATTACTGGCGGTTCTCACGTTCCATCGTGGGAGGAACATCGCCATCCAGGGATAATCATTCTGCGTACACGAGAAAATTAAATTAAAGTACACTCATTCAATACGTTGTCGTAACAGTCGCACCCAAAATGATTTTAGAGATGATGGGGTTCTGTCTTGGCAAAGCGCGGGAGGAGCGGGATGTGGGATTGTCGGGCACTGAAGTGACGAGTGAGAGGGGAGCAGGATGCTTTTCGCTGCTCGGAGCGCCGCGTTTCATCGATAATTGGTGCACGTTTCGTCACCAAACAGCCTGCACGGCGAAGAGGACCTCCAGACCAGACGCGGAAATTTTCACTGAGGCGTCGTTCACGCGTTATCAGCGATCAGGACGACTGTCTTGTATCCTGTCCTCTTGACTGTCTTCAAGAAGTTGGAAGAAGCATGCGAGGACAGGCAAGTTGTCTAAGGGAACGGTGCATTGTCCGCGACAGAAAAGAGACACTGTGTCCTAGTGAGTGAGTGATTATTTAGGTTTAACTGCTTTAACTGCTATGGAAATTAGTAGCGTTAGTTTAATTCTTTCCCAGCTGGATTGTGAGAAACGACGTTAATCTACAGGTCGGCTTATGGAATTTCCCGTCTCTTGGAATCTCCTCGGCAGACACAGCCACAGCCGGATCATGCGCTGTCACGTTCCCCACATATATGATATACTAATATATTAGTGCATGAAAGTGTAAGAGTACATGAAAGGAGAGAGAAGGGGACAAGGACGAGAAAAGAACATTATGTTCGGCCCTAGACCCGTTTGTTAGAGTGCTGCTCCAGGCATTCGCCTGAAGATGATTTGGGGAATGTACCATACGTACCGATCACAACAGTCAAACGCTGGAATTCTTCTCCACACAGAAGTTGCTTTCCACCCAGCTCTGTAGCTAGTGCCCTAAATCCATACACGCCAAGACTCGAAACCTAAGACGTCCACGTCAATGATTTTATAGAGGCAACGGGTGTTGCCATTGAGCGTTCTCAGCCGGTCTGCTCTCTCGTAAAAAGGGATCCAACGAGGCAGGATGGTGGTTGCCGGATCCGGCGAAGGCGGTGGCGGCGGCGGCGGCGGCGGCGGGGGGTCCGATCGGGGCGGCGAGCGTTGCGCGGGCGGCCAGGGCCATGGAATCCGCTCGAGCCGGAGGCAGCCAGAGAGCCGAGAGCGGCGCTGCCTAATTGGGTGCGCATCGCGCGGGCGGCGGCGGTAATGGGCACAATTAGGGAGACGGATGGGGCACAGCTGCACCGCTGAGACGCCGCCGCCGCCGCCGCCGCGCCGCGGCGCCTCCGTGTTTGCACGCTCTCCCTCGGAAGCCCCCCCCCCCCCCACAAACACACACACACACACGCAAACGGTAGCTCTTCGCCTCACCTACCCCCTCACCCTGCCACCTCAGAACCGCGACTCGCATATTTTGAAGATTTGATAAATGAATTGGGTCAATTAACTACCTTTCATTTTGTGATTTTGTGAGATGTACTTACATTATGTCTACAGAATCAACGTCAGTGAAGTCTGTTAAAAGTGGAGGAAAATTGGTTGAAGGGAAATTTGTTAAGAAATTTGTTTCCAGCCATTTATTGAGATGGGAATCATTATCGAGAAGCTTAGCAAAACAATTTACAGTAAAGCCATTTGTCGTTGCAAGTAACGAAAACATGCCTTTCTAAAATCAAGATCCACTAATTTCTTTGGAATCCTACTAGCTCCGCGTCTTACTTTGATGTCATTGGGTAGAAAATGGCATTTCTCGAACATTTGTGTCATACGCAGATTGTGACGGAGGGGCGGCGTGAGTGGTATTTGAACGCAACGCCTACCGCAATATGAGGCATGTAACGGAAACACAACACTAACATAGCTTACACTAACACTGTTTTACCTGTGCGTCTTATGCGTCACGTGCACAGATTGCGTCTTTGCGTTCAAAGCATGACGTAAGCCAAGCTAAATTTACCCTCACGCGCGGTATTCACAGATATCTAGTTATTTTTCTTGATCCAACAATTTGTGTTTCGTAAAACGTTTAAAACTGTATGTCACTTATGGGTAGAAATATAATCGTTATTTTTTTGCACGTTATTTATTCTCATGCACGTTTTGAGTTTGAGCTTGATCACGGGTTGAGCTTCAGAATCTCTATTTTATTCCTTTTTTGATACACACACACAGTTCCATCAAGAATAAAGATACCAACGTGCGTGGTAGGTGACATTTACGAAAGACGTTTTTGCTCCCGAATAATAAAAAGACTTATTTGAATAATAGTATAAGAAGAAGAGAGTTGATTTGATAGTATTACTGACAAAATACATAATCCAAAAAGCCTCAGTGAAACTGGCAAGGTGACAGTTCAACAATATATGCTCTTTAAGTGTAAGTTAAGACTTTCGTGGTAAAGTTACCGATCGGAGAGGGAGAGAGACGGGTTTGACCACGAATGCGTAAAAAGTAGACCGTAAGGCCTCCACAAACTGCATCATGCATTCCCTTCAGTTCGCATAAGACGTTTCCAATATACTACTTCTGTTGCGTTCCTGATACAGCCTACTGATTTTTTACAAAGCCAATTAATATCCTTTATGATACAGTTCTGAAACGATGTAGTTTGCTTTGCACAATTTTGGGCCATTGACTCTTATTGCAAATGGGATAGATGCCATTTAGTCGTGGCCAGGAAAGGAAATGGGCGAAGCCCCATAAAACATCAAGTGCTTCGTTGGAAGCCAAGGGGCGCTGTGTTCGGGTTTCCACTTTCCTCTGAAGCAACGCCCGATTTACGACATCCACAAATGGTACGAGCGTAGCGCAAAGCGAGGTTGATTGCCTGATTTCGGGAATAAACCTTTCGTAATGTATACTTTCTCTCTCTGTTCTCTTCTCTCTTTTTCTTCTCTTAGAACGCTCTCCTCCTAAAATGCGATTTGATCAATTTTCCCCTCTATTGTCTCTGTCTTATTTGGCGTCACTTTTTGGTTTACTTTCTCTTGTTTATGTGACTTTTCTCCTTTTTTGGTGGCACATTTCATTCTATTATTACAATCGTGTTATAGCAAGATTCTGAAGGTATTTGGATTGTTCTGAACTACATTATATTTCTTCTATATATTCTACATATTTCTTTTATATATATTCTCTCTGCTTGTACTTTAATCTCTAAGATATTTTTAATGATTCGGTATTGCTATTGTTATTGTTATTTGATATTTCTTTCAATTTTGTGGAAAATTTTTGAAAAATGTGGACAAATATGTGTAATTTTTCAGAGATTAATAATAGTTTTACGCCATGCTATTAAGAATAAATTGAAATATTTTACATTCTTTGTCATTATTTTAACTAAAAAGAATAATAGGATTCCTTTTTAGTCGTATTATGGATTTGAATTGCTCCAAAACTCTATTAAACTGGATGTGATGAACAAAAGCCGTTTATTCATCTAACACACCATATTTGTATTTATTTGGCAGCATATTCCTGCCTCTGAGGTATCCACGTTTATTCAGTTTTTAGCTTATTCCTTACTGTTTATGGTGCTTTATTCTGCTCTTCTTCCGCTTCTCCCTTGTGACTACCAAATATTCATTGTTCAAACATCCTTTATTCTCATATGTCATTTACCATATTTAGCTTACAAAACGAAACCACTGCCATACTGTACCTTGATCTTTGTACCAATCAGATACTGATCCTGTCCTGCGTATTCGGTGAGCCGTATCTGCTCTCCGGCTATTGTTCGAATAATGTTTCTGTCTACTTGACTGCTAGCGGCTGACTAGGGAGCAGCTTCAAGTTATGCTGACGTCACTGCAGAGTTGCCGATACTTATTAAGAAAAAAATAAAATCTTACAGTATGAAGCAACTGAAAGTTGAAAAGCACCATTACTTCTTCGGTTATGCGTAGTGTATGCGCTTCTGAGTCGTCTACTTTTGTGTGCTTTATTGCGATTTGTTTCTTGCTACTGTTGTGATCTGATGCAATAACTAGTGAGTGGCAACATCGCTATATCTCCCAATCCAGCTGTCAAGTAGACAGACATATTATTCGGACAATAGTATCCGTTACCAACAATAGCAGCATGACCTCTTTGTTTAATATTCCAAATAAAGAGAAGTGATTTTGTTAATTTATCGTGCGCATTAATTTTATTTAAATTTCATACTCTGTAAACATTTCATACCAGACGTTTTATTCATTTGTTCATAAAGATGTTTTACGGATTGACATAGCACCAAATACAGTCCGCACTTGGCGCGTTTCATATTGTCTAATCTTCTGTGTGAACCAAACCTTATCAGCCAGTCTACATACTGCCCCCTTACATACCCTGTCGTATTTCTTTGTTCGCTCTCCACTATATGAACGTGTATAGTGTCTGGCAGGCTCCTCGAATCAAACAGTTGCGGAATTATGCATTGATCGCTGCACCAGGCCAACACTAGATCGGTCCTATTGGTTCTGTGTCCTTAG
Organism: Acheta domesticus; assembly: GCA_031308135.1. Classification (NCBI taxonomy): domain Eukaryota; kingdom Metazoa; phylum Arthropoda; class Insecta; order Orthoptera; family Gryllidae; genus Acheta; species Acheta domesticus. The sequence goes on along the minus strand of JAHLJT010000631.1, from coordinate 219,237,448 downwards.
CGCTCCTCTTGTCGGTACTAATTACAAGATTTCGCACTTTAGTTGATATTAAACAATAAATTGAAGTATTTACGCTAATTTGTCGAGTGCATTAATAATTTGATGTCCACTTCACATGTCACAAACGTATTATATCAAGGTTTTCAAGATCGACTGGTTTTTAATTCTTTTCTATTGAAACCGTTTTTATTAAAACCGACTGTTTTATTATCTTTTGATGAAAACTGCATTAATAATATTGTGAATAATATGAAAATTATTTTCAATAAATAATTCTTCTCGTAGTTCACTTTGAAACAAATGCATGTGGTTGTCTATAAAATAGTACATTATGAAACGATGATGTAATGATGTGTATTAATACACGAGTGTGATATACACGAGTATGTAAACTTTATACGAGTGCATTTACTAGAACAATTCTCAATGATTAATTGTCAATACTTTGTTTATAAACTTATCAGTGATTGTTCAAGAACCTGTAACATAAGGAAATCTGTATAGTGATGGGTATCTTTATTCAACTGTTTGCAGCCATCAGACGACAGAATTATGCAATGGGAATAGAAAAACAATTGTTATTTTTGTTTAATAACTAAAAGAGTGATTCCTCCGATATCTGTTCCTTTATCTTTGTACGGTTCATCCTCCACTACACATCACTAACTATCCCTCGCCATTGTTCCTGGCTGGCTCATCGCAATGCAGCGTTGCCGAGTTGCGCGTTGATCTTTGCGCCAACCAAACACCGGCTGTGTCGTGCACGTTGCGTGCGCTCTCCTGCGGGGTCGCCTGCACCTGTTGCCCGCAGTGGGAGCCTCAAGTTCGCGCTGCCGCGGGCGGTGGCCACCGTCAAACACTCCAGCGCTGCCTCGGCCAGCGCGGGAAGCTCGACTTGCGCTTCTGTTTGCTCTTTGCCCGCCCCGGAGTGCGATTCCCGGGCTGTGTTTTCTCTTGCGACGTGCGCGAGTACGTCCGGCGTTGGAAGTTGTTGAAATAATAATGTCGTGGATGTTCGCTGAGAAATGAAATGGATGCATCTATTATTTAGGGGTACGAAGAAGAAAACGCTTTGTGTGTCTTATGCATGTTTTAAAATATTTAGTTCAAAGGTCGTAAGATCTAACATTAACTCCCATTTCCATACATCAAACAGGCAAATTCAGCATGAACTAAAAATCCTAATAATCTTGATTTTGTAAAAATTCAAGCTGAAAACTTTTCCTTAATCTTCTTTACCTGTTCTAACTTTTCTAAACTTGGCATAACCAGTGATAATTTTAGGTCCAGAATTTTGAAGTATAAGTTCCGACGTTCTTAATCTATTACCTTGTGAGCATTTTTGCATTTTGTCTTGTTCATTTTCTCCTTTTTATTTATTAATTTTCTTATAAGAATTTTTTTATCTATTCTTATCTTAAATTATCCATTATAAATCAGATTTCGGCTGGGACTAGAGTGATTGTTTTTATTTACGATATGAACTTCACTGGAAACATTCGTTTGCTAGTTTTCTTCATAAAACTCCAAATAAGTAAACAATATAAAAAACCCATTTACACAACTCAGATTTTTCCTTATCATTATTATTTCACAAACGTACACAATAATATCGTCCAGTGTTTACAAGAGACAATGCATGTACAGAAACTGGTTAAAGAAATTAAGGTAATTTACATATACTGCATTGAATTTGGTAGAAAAAGTCTCCTATACTGAAGGCAGGTAGCGCCTCTTTGGCGAATTGAATGTCGTATAACGCAAGGCGTTGGAGATTGATTGATTAATAATTCCGGGCGCGTCAGCAGCTAAGGTATTTGGTCCGGTCAGTGCAGTGCATGTTTTATCGCGGGAGGTGGCGGCGATATTCCGCATCTGTATGACGAGTTCCGGCGTTGAACTTCACCGGCTTATAAGGGTTTTCCCCAACCAGGTATCTCTCACTAGCGTGGCATCGCCACAGCCGTACAAGCTCTAAGCTCCCGACTGGTCTACCGACAAATGTAGCTTAGTGCATGTGAGTGTAAGTATGTGTAAATGAAGGGAGAGAAAAGGAAAAGGAAGAAAAAGGAAAGATAGTGGGCGGTCCGTGGCCCATACGTTAAGGCACTGCTCCAGCATTCACCTGGTGTTGATAGAAGAAACTCCGTAAAACTGCTCATCGGAGCAGCCGAGCACTATGCCTCCAGAGACTGAATTCGACCTAGCTATCTAGCTAATGTCGAAAATACCGCCACTGTCTGGACTCGAACCTAGGACCTCCGAATCAGAGGTCAGTCGTCACTGCAGTGACGTCAGTTGATGTCCTGAGCCACTTTTGCTAATTGGCGCTGCCGACATTCCCACGCGTTTATTTTTACATTATATCCAAAATATAAAGTTGTGACATTTCGTGATGTTTGATTTTTTTACCTAAATTGGCCAGTAGTTATTTTCGTACCACAACACAATCCCCATATATGTGAATATACACGAGTCTTACTTAACATAACCTGAACTTCAAAAGAATCACATCATGGCGGACCCGAGTTGTTGATACGTGACACCAGTGGCACTATGGTCCAATTTTGTACACAAAAATTGAAACATGTTTTACATTTACGCAAAAATATCGTTAAGTCTCGTCCGTCATGTTTTTGTAGTACTGTCTCACTTGGTTGGCAATTGTATCGTGTCAAATAGTTTATTATATGTAATGTTTAGGTATAATAGTTACGTAAAAGGATGGTGGAGACAACGTACTTGTTTATAAAACAATCTTGACTATCAGATCGATTTTACATGAATTATCTTATTTTATTTCATAAAGATTATTATTAGTCGTTAATGAAAATAATTGTTTCTAGAGAATTGATGACGCTCAGAAGCTCTGAGAGTTAATGATGCTCAGTTAACAGCAAGCATGAGAGGATACCCATGCCAATGTCTTTTTGCCAAAATCTTGGCATATTATCCCGGTACTTCTTTTTACATGTTTGATCGTTAATGCAATTACTCATACAACACAGCTTTTTAAGTTTGAAAATTTCTGAGTTTTCTAAATCATTTCTCTTTCGCTCATATAACGAATATATATATATATATATATATATATATATATATATATATATATATATAGGGTGAGTCACGTAACTTTAGCACCTCCTGTAACTTTTGAACGGTTAAAGATATTGCAATGGAGTTTTAGCGGAAGTGAATGAGGGAATGGGACTAATTGATATGTATATTGACTTCTCTTTTATCACTTGTATTTTACGAGATATTTGAGGTAACTTTGTTTTTTCAAATGGGACTATACATATTTTTTCAGTCTATCATGACAAGCGTAAAAGACAAATCCAAAGATATAAATATTGTCATATGTTAGATAAGCATTTTTTTGAGTAATTGTGATTTTTTTTGCTACTAGTGTTTAACGGATATTTTCATTGTAACTGTCAGCCCCACAAGGTCACGCAGCGCTCCCCCAGCAAACGCGGGGTCGGGAAAGGGAAGTACTTGAGGATACGAAAAATATTCACAAAACTGTTGCATTTTTTCCTGAACTCTCCTTTCCATCCTGATCCATTTTCAGATATGTTGTGTTTCTTAGGGATTGAAAATACGGATTTGTCTTAAGTAATATTTATTGAAATAAGATTATTTCTATCCCTAAGTTATTATTATATTCTTATTAACATTGAAATTGTTTGCTCAAAATACGCAATATCTGTTGTACAGTTTTAATTATTTATTCTTATTGTGCTTTGTTTCAAGATCCCATTAACACGTATCTTATGAAATCCCATTAAATGGAGTAGAAGTTATAAACAATTTTAATACGATACAAACTAATGACAAATCCTTATTTTCCATCCTTTAATTCCTTCAATCAAAGAAAGTCGATAATCTGAAAATGCGGAAGGATGGAAAGCACAGTTCAGGAAAAAACTGCAATGGTTTTGTGAATATTTGGAATATGTTTCGTATCTTCAAATCTCCCTTCCCTTGCTCGGGCGCGCGTTGCTGGTGGAGCGCTGCGTGACCTTGTGTGATAGACTATGCAAAATGTCCGTTAAACCCCAGTCGCTAAAATCAAAATTAATCAAAAAAACGCTTATCTAACATATGACAATATGTACATCATTGGGTTCGTCTTTTTACGCTCGTCATGGTGGACTGAAAAAATATGTATAGTTCCATTTGAAAAAACAAAGTTACCTAAAAAATCTCGTAAAATACAAGTGATAAAATAGAAATTAATGCGCGTATCTATTAGCCCCTTCCCCTCATGCACTTCCGTGAAAACTGCATTGCAATAACTTCAACCGTTCAAAAGTTACAGGAGGTGCTAAAGTTACGTGACTCACCCTGTATATATATATATATATATATATATATATATATATATATATATATGTATATATAGGCTGTGGAGCTTTCTGGAATTATAATTTAACAACATAACAATTAGGCAATAAATGTTTGAAGTAGATGCTACCAGATCGTTCTAGGAATGATCCTGCGCTACGATATTCATTCTCACGTTAAATGGTTTAACCTGCTTAGACATTTTAAAGATGTTTATTGAAAATCTGAAGTTCTAATAAAGATGTTTAAGGATTATGAAATAGATCAATAGCATTTAGATAATAATAAAGATCAGACGTGTGCATGATAAAAACCAGATTGACGCATGAACAAAGAAGAAGAGACGTTCTTTTTTTATCTCGCATCGTTTCATTCATTTTTACGTTGAAGATTATTTCACAATAAAATACGCATTGGAAGAGGACATGAACATTTTCTCATTCCCGAAAACTACTTGCGTATTTTAAGTGGATATTTATAGTGACATACAATGACAATTTAAATTATTACCTTCAACCCTTAAGTGGAGTTGTGGTGTCTCTTTCGATATCAGTCAAACTGTACACCCCTGGCGTTTCTTTGAAAACCCTTTCTTCTTTCATTTCCTTCTCTATAGCTTTCACTCTTTTCGTCATTGACTCACAGGCTACTTCAGGAACTGGGAGTAATTTGTTTTGCCATAAATTTGTTTGCCAGGCATGTCGATGCGTTATGTATAAAGAATATAGTGACTAGAAACTTTTAAATTAAATTCATTATAATAACCAGATGATCAAAGTGTTAACAAATAATAATTATTCTTATGTGATGTTTGAGTTTGATCTGTATTATTAAGTGTTATCATTGAGTATTGTTCATTCCATTATTAAATAACTCAAAATATTCTCAGCAGTCATTTTTCTTTTAATTATTGTTTGAATTTTTATTAAATATTTTTCTAGAATTTCTGGCCCAGTTTTTCATTATAATCCAAATTATTCGTTATTCATATAATTTCAAAACATATACCACTAATTGAGTGTTTAGTTTCATCGGTATTAGGTGGTATCATTTTCGACCCCACAACTCCACTTATGTCCTAGAATTTTCACCACGACAGCTGACGATTAAAATGTGGAAGACAAGCGCAACTAGAAATAATAAACCTTCCTGCGCCTTTGCGTAATTAACGTTTTATTGATAATACTGCAACTCCTAACAGGTGACTGACCTACTTCTACATTATTTTACCCGTATTCTTAATTTCTAGTTTTTAAATAGAGAATTGTTTCTGCAATTATATCTGAAAAATGTATGTCAAGGAGTAACGAACTAGGATAGGAAATATTTATTTTAGTGCATTATAGTAGTGAGAGATAGGGTTTCCACGTGTGGTAGCACAATATCGTCTCTAACACCGGTCAGTTCCGCTAATGGCAGTCGAGTATTGTGTCAGATGTCAGAACTCCGGCGACCGCCCCGCCGCGGCGGATCGCTCCGGATGCTTCTGCCGCCCCCGTTCCCGTCTCTACACGCAGTACTCAGCGCTTCTGTCGCTCCCGCCGCCCTCTTACTCGATTAGACCGCAACCACGGCTGCGGATGCCGCACAGCATCCCTTGGCACCAGCTTATCACGTATGTTCACTGGCCCGCTACCCTACCGGCCATTCACTCTGTTTCCACGCAAATCGACCTACCTATCGTGCCACAGGTTGACGATGTACCCCGTCATTTCGCACCCCCTCGACATCTCGGTATCCCACTTTCCTGACATCCTGCCTACCTATCATCTGTGTCCTGCCTGCGTACCTTGCTACACTTTGATTCCGCCGCTCTCCCCGTCGCCACCACTCGGAGGAACCCTACCCCCTACAACCGACGATGGTCCACGATCGCCGCTTCTGCCCGTTCCCCACGTCATCCTCGCTCACTTCACATTACGACGGACGACCCGTAAGCTCCGCCATTCTGATCCCCGCTCCCCCCCCCCGCCTTTCAGGTCGCTACTGCCCATCGTGGTGGTCCGGGCGGTGGAGGCGGCGGTGGTGGTGGTGCCTCGCTCCTGCTCTTGCCGCAGGCCTTCTGCTGCGGCGCCCCGCCGGCCCGGCTATCAACTACCATAACGCTCTCAGCGAAACCTCGGTCGATCTCCACCCCTCCCCCCGCCGATGGCGGCGGTTCACTGCTCGCCTCCGTTGGCTTGGCGGAATCGTAAGCGAAGTTCGCGGCGAAGAGCAGGGCAGAAAGGGGCGGGGCAGAGTGGTGCAGAATGTCCGGAGTGAAGGGCAGAGTGGGTCAGAGAGAGGTCTAGGAGGGAAGAGAGTGAAGGGAGGGAGGGAAGGGAAGAAAGGGAGGGGAGGGAAGGGAGAGAAGGGAAGGAAGGGAGAGAAGGGAAGGAAGGGAGGGAAGGGAAGGAAGGGAGGGAAGGGAAGGAAGGGAGGGAAGAGAGGGATGGAAGGGGAGGAAGAAGGGGAGAATGAGTAAAGAGTGGAGAGGGAGGAGAGAGGGGAGAATAAGTAAAGAGAGAAAAGAGAGGATGGAGGGGCGTCAGAGGAGGGAGAGGAGTGAGAAGAGAGAGGGGACAGTGACGAGGGTGGTGAGGAAAGAGAGAGGGGAGTGATACGATGGAGGGGAAGAAGAGATCAGGAAAAAGAGGGAAGAGTAAGGAAGGGGAGAGGAAGGTGGGAAGGGGATAAAAATAATGGAGGGCAGGAGAAAGAAGTGGCGAGGAGGGAGAGGGTGGAGGTAGAGGTTGAGGGGAAGTATGTGATGGGGATGAAACGAGAGGGGAATGGTGGAGGAGAGGAGGTAAGAATAGAGCGGCGCATGGGGTGTGGGGTGGGGTGAAGTGCGGCGGAGTGCGGCCGGGCGCCGCCTGCCTTCAAAGGTCGAATGGCACAGCCGGCAGGCGCAGAGGGCAGAGAGACTCCGAGCTATTAAGGAGCTTGAAGCGCAGGAAATCGGCCGCAGAACAATGCTCCTAAAATTCAATGGAAATTTTCTTCTTTTGTTTCGGGCACTTTCGGTGTCCTGTGAAATAATGTGAAAGAATTTTGCGGTGTTCGAACAGGCCGGTTTACCTTTCGCGGGGACTGGGTCCCTTTACAATGGGATAATTTGTGCAAGGAGAGAATATCAGGAAAGAAGAGAATATTGTTAATCACAACTGTGTTTCGCAGCGAATATTTTTCGTTTCCGGTTTTGAATAAACCATTTTCGATAATTAAATATAATTTCGTCATTATAATCTCAGCAATAATTATTGCAATTAAGAATTTTACAATTATTTCAGTCACGAAAGAACAACAAAATCTGGAAGGTGACGTTCAGAAGAAAGATTATTACTGTTTTACGGTTTGGAAACTTCAGCAATGAGTGCAAAAAAGGGCAACCTATTCTCATATACTACATAAAAATTAACTTTCGGTTTTATGTGTAAATGTTTGACAGTTTTGTTTGCTCATGAAAGGTAAAATGTGATTAATATTGCAACTTGTTTCTATTTCCTATATTAATGTCAAAATTATCAGTGAAAAAAGTATGTCTCTTTCTGTTGTGCCAAGAGATTTCTCTAGATATCTCTTGCTGAAAAAATTTTGGATCATCAGCAGGCCGTACATAGGGAGAAAATGGTGTTCCACGCTATATAAGAAAATTGCCATCTTCTCTGATTAAAAAACAGAAAGAAACTTGCAGAAAATCCTTTTACTTTTTAGGTTTGTACTGTTTTTATGTGATTACGCAGGTATACGTGTACTCTCATTAATGCGTGTATTCCCATTAAAGTAACTCAAGTTTTATAACTAGTACTGTGATACACATTTTCTTTTTTTAATGTGATATAAATAAGACGAAAATAATTGCGATCTATTCTTTTAAGCTTTGTGAAATAAGCCCAAACTAACCAATAGTCTTAAAGATGGTATGCAAAAATTGTCTTGGTAACGTCTCATTTTCATTAATTCCCTATGTTTAGACTCCCAATTTTAATTTTGAAATATAATTCGATTAATAGTATCTGATGAGGACTACATCAATTAAAACTGTGCAAAATTTTGTAAATCCAATTAGCCGCTGATAGATGCTGTTTTCAGATATTGCATTTTTTCATGTTTGAAACGTTCCGTCGTACAAAATAAAGAGACATATAGTTGCAAACTTAAATTATTTGTGTATTTTTTGAGAAGAGTAAAAGATTGAAAATAACGTACTGTACACACCGACGGTACTTACGCACACGCACTGGAATGCCATTATGTAATATTTTACTAACATTCTGTCGACTAGTTTGCACTTTTGGTTTAATCTCTTCTTTAAATGAAAAATAAAAAAAATGTTTGGAGTAATAAGAAATATTATTTTATTATATACATCATATTAACGTTTATTAATATCAAGTAATTATATAACTACCTTTAAAGTAAGCAAACCATATCTTGTTGTTTTTATTATCTTTTTATTTCATTATCAAAGTTAACTGCTATGTTGCGAAGACATTAATATCACTTTCCATGTAGGAAACATATTTAAATAACCCGTTATTAGTAAAACTAAACTAAATTATACAGTTTCATTTCCTCAAAAGCAATCTAAATGAAACACACCCACATTAAAATTGTTCCTCTTTCTCAGTTGATTTACGCCGATTTTATTACAGGGTGTTGACCTTTACGTATAAGTAGGAAGAGGATTTCTATGATTTTGCATATTTTATTCCGTTGCTTCAGTGTATGGTTAAGTGAAATTTCTTGACATTTGTTTTGACTATGATGCTACATATATTAATTTGTTAGTGCTTCATTTGTGCATATTTCACCTATTTTTCCTCTTGGTGCATATTTCTGTTGTGTAATTATAAGCGCATCTTTTGCATATTTTGTTAAAATAGAGACTTATTTATAAAACGTTTTATCTTTTCATAGAGCGTTCATTGATTCGAACGAAATTGTCACAGTCTACGTTGTTTGTTTCTATAGATAATAAAATACTTCTGCAAATAGGGGATATTTCTTGATATGACATTTACTTAATATGGACAATCATACTAATGGACTTGTCATACTTACTATGGACAATCAAAATTTCAGTTCTTAAAAACTTTTTCAACAACTGCACGGCATAAGTTGCATGCCATCAAAACGCGGGCTATGGTGGAGACCAGGGCATGGATTCTGATGGCATATCTTTTCATTGGTGAATTCTACACGTAGCTAACTTGTAAATGAATGTTTATCACGGCATATAGGTAATAGAAATGTATAGCTTATTTGGTCCATTTTTGTCATTTTTCAATTTTAGGTCTTTTTGTCATTTGTATGCATTTTGTTCCTTTTTGCTTTTTTGTTAGTAAATGTTTCATGAATTTACGCAGAATCACATGTTCATGTGTAGTCACATGTCAAGTCAGTTCATGAAATTCACTACTACTCTGTTCTTCGAATAGAGCCCCTCCTTCGACGGATCTTCGGTAACTTCCTCGACCTTTCAAAACTGACGGTTGGAAGATCCAAGCGAAGGATCGCATTTCCTCCCAAAATAAAGACTTTATACTATTTAATATAATTTTAAATAAATACATTTTATTTAAAATTGTAAAATTAATGGAATTAAACATTTTCACAGAAATTTGTGAGTATTTAAAAAATGATTTAATTTTCCCCTTATTTTTAAATTCATTTATGGGTCATTTTCCTCTGATTTTTAAGCCATTTTATCGGTCATTTTCAAAGAATTTTAGGTTATGGGAATCCGAGGCAGGTGGTGGCAAAACGTCTGCCGGGTACACGCGCGCCCTGAGCGAGAGCGCGCACTGTGCGCGCGGGGCTAATTGAATGGCCGCGCCCAGCCGGGGGGGGGGCGGCCGGCGCTGGTCGGCGGCCGCTGATCGAGTTGGGGCGCGGCGGAAGCGGAGCGGCGGCCGACTTCCGGGTGGCCCGCTAACGGAGCGGATCCCCGCGGGGGCGGGGCGGGGTGGAGGTGGGGGGCATGAGGCAGGGGAGGGCAGGCCAAGTGCGGAAGCGGCGACACAGGAACTGCAAGGGCGGGTAAGACTCAGAGGGGGGAGGAGGAGAGCGGAAGGACGGGATGTGGCAGGGTGGAGCGGGGGCGAAGCGGCCAAGATTTGATTCAAGGGACAATGCACGGGGAAGAAGAGAGATTTGGAGGAGAGGGGGCGGGGAGGTGGAGGTCGGAGTGGGAATGGGGGTGGAGGGAGAGCAAGGTATTGCAAGGGAAGGCAATGGAAGGGAAGGGCAGAGCAGGTGGGGACGGTGGGTGTGAGAAAAGAAAAGGCGAGATGAAATCGAGCGAAGCATGGGGCCGCGAGGAAGGTTGGGGGAAGGGCGGAAGCGAGGAAGAAAGAGGTGGTGGGCAGGGCTGGTGAGGGAAGGAGTGGGGAGGGCGGGGCGGGGCGGGCAGGGGCGTGCTGGAGCTCGGGGAGGCGGTGGACGCGAGCGCCGCCTCCGCGACCCCGGGCGCCCTGGGCTGCGAGGGAGCAGAGGTCGCCTCTCCGGCGGAGGGAGGGCGGGACCCCACCTCAGACCGGTCGACCGCTGCGCTCTGCCAGGCGGCGGCAAGGGATGAGAAAAAAAGCATCTTCCACTTCACATCGAGGGGCGTACATCTTCAACATTCAGTTTACATTTTATTCGTATATAATATCCGTTTATATTTTTTTCACAAATTCGATAATTTTGCCCGTCTTAGCACATCTCCAGGTAACTAATTAATATTTCCCTCCAAAACGAAAATAGAGATTAAACGCTGATTAAATTATTATGAAAACGCGTGTAAGTTTTCGATGCGAAGTACGCCAACTACTTCGGCCGTTTGTCTCGTAAGTGTAGTGCATGTTGTATTCTGGAAAGAGGCGAAGTTTCTCCCTCGATTGAAAGTGACAGGTGCAACTTAACCATCGGCTTGTGGGGTTTTATTTCTCTTGATATTTCCTCCTCTCATGCTCTATAATTCTATCTCGTCTTCACGTGTCCTGGCACACATGTGCTGTATTTATTAAAATTAATCTTATTAAACATTTGTGTGTTTTATGCACAAGTAGAACCTGTGTGTTGAATGTTACAGAATGTACAACTGTACAAATGTACAATGAATGTAGAAATGTGAATGTACAATGACTGTGCTGTGAATGTACAAACGTACAACTGTGTACAGAATGTTATGGAAGAAAACGGAAAGAAAAATGCTATAGATTAGACACTCCAATTCACGAAATCAAGACTTCAGTTTTCAATCCTCAGATGACCTCGTATGAATGATAAAATATTTTTTCAAGTATCAAGTCCAACTGATCTTTGTTTCACTATTCGCCAAAGCTAAACATCTACGATCGTTATATTTAAATGTGCTTCAAAACTTCCTTTTTACTAATACGTCAGAATGGAAGTACTTGGCTAATAAATTAAATATTGCCTGCAACATTCGAGTTTTTTAAACAATGAGCTCTCTTATTTAGAATCGGCCCGAAAATCGATGCTTCGTAACTTGCAGTTGATTAAATAAATAGCTCGTCTTATTTAAAACTTGATGCTAGGCATGCGATTATACAGTCAAAATATCATGTCCGACTAGATATCTTCCATTGTATTTTTGAAACACTCTTACATTATTTACTAGATGGTTTCCCTCAGAGATAACTTATTTAGACTCAAATCCAACTTACTTAGACATAAAGTGGGGCTAGTATCTACCTTTTCTATCACATTTTCGTACTGCGTTTGGTCAAGAGAAAATTCTTGTTTCTCTTTCAAAATCTTCACAAAACTGGAATAAGCTGATTTTGATTACAAACTTCTTTTATTAAAAGTTGATTTCAAAATTACGAGTATTTTTGTTTACAATTCAATATAATTCAAACTTTTGGGCGAAGCATAGTAAAGAAAAACTTCATTATAACTGACCGCAGCATCCTAGAGTGAAATTTTCGCGAGAAACCTCATGAAAAACTACTCTTGAGTTCATCACATTTATGTGTAACTGTGACATCTTCCGCCAGACGGCAGGCGCGCGTTGCGTCGCGTCGGCGGCCTGCCCAGCGCGACGGCCATGTAAACGGCACAGAGGTCCCCGAGGGCGGGCGCTCCTTGGTAATACGCTCCGACAACACGGCGGGCTCTTGGCCGGAGGGCGTCCACGGACAGCGGTCGCGTCAGGCCACCGCTAGCCTTCTCAAAGGCTGTGCTGCGATGCGCTTGTAGGCCGCACTGCCCAAAACATTTTAGAAATGAAAAGCACAGACATATAAAAAGATTTGCGTTGTCATGATTTTTGTAATATTACAATCGTTATTTAAAGAATGCCAAACAGATGGTATTAAATAGAAAGTTAAGAATGATTATTTTGTAAATATTATTTTACCACTGTAGTTGAAATTCAGTGCGTAACTGCAATTCTTTTGCACAATTGATCGCTGTAGGAACAAATTGAGAACCAGCAGACCCCTAATTTTTCGTTTACAAAGAGAAGTTGCTCATTTCTTTTGAATGTAATGCAAGATGTTAATCGTATACACCGTCAATGTATCAGAAATATGACGCATCTAAAAATCATAAGTTTTTAGTTAAATGAACTTTTTAGAAGATAGACTGGATTTACTAGTATAGTATATTCCATAAAGACAATTGACAAGCCTGTCGGTAGATAGGTAATACACTTCGTCATTGGCCGGGAAATAATCGCCTCCACTTATAATAAGACGGTTATCCTGCTATATGACCATTTTTATCCAAATCACTTTTTTTGTACACATGCGAAACCTTTTGCTGGGCCGAGGTCTGCTGCAGTGATGAAACTGTTTCAATTCGATATTTCGGTAACTTGGTTCATATTCGTTTAGTGTCGAATTTATGGCCAAGAAAGGTTTGAGACAGGTTTCTTCGGGATTTTTCCATTTTACCTGAATCTAATTTCAACATTGTTCCATCAATATTCAAATCATATAATCATTATCGTCATCATCACTGCGCATTTTTCAAAATCAATTATCTCCAGAAAGAGCGAATAGGCTTGGGATTTAAGATCATAATTACTTCGGATAAAGATGTTTCTGATTGGTTGGTTGATTGATGTGTCCAGGCACTTCAACTGCTTTGATCATTAGTTCTGTTAGTGTAGTAAATATTTTATCCAGAGAAGTGGCGGTGTTGCTTCTTCCCTGGATGGCAGATCCGGCAGCGACCTTCACCAGATGCGGGGAAATCTCGTCCGGCATCTCCCTCAGCAGAGCAACATCCCAACCGGGACAGCACTAAGCTCCGTCTGGTCTCTCAATATGTGTCATACTATAGTGCATGTAAATGTGTCGGAAGAGATTGGGACAAGGACGAAGAAAGAAATGTCGCGCACAGTCCGTGGCTAGTTTGTAAGGGAAATTTTCCAAAAATCACCTGGACTTGATCAGAGAAATCACGGAAAACTACCGATCATAGCAGCTGGCGGCTAGAATTCTTCTCCTGACAGCGGCTGAATTCGACCTAGGCATCTAACTTGTGGCGAAAATCCGCCACTTCAGACTCAAACCCCTAACTTCCCGGTGAGAGTCGCTGCAGATTCACGGCAATGTTGCCTCTGAGCTCAACTCAGTCAGTAGACGTTACTAAAATTTGTGTGATGCAGACAGCGTTGCCTCGCTATATTCCCACAGCACAGGAAGCAGTAACGCAAACCTAAAACTTTGAGAACCCCTGCGTGAAGGCGATCGGGGCACAGGGCATGCGGCAAGGCTCTTCCCGACGTAACAAGATCTTCAATTCCGAGAAGGCGCGTCTCTGGCGGTCGGCGTTTCCCTGCGCGCTGCTCCCGCTTAACTCAATATCCTTCCGAAGCTCCGGGCCTCTTTGCGGCCGAAGGTTGCGCCAAGTGAGCAAAGCGGCCGTGGGTCCGAGGCGGGCCTTCCCGTCCAGCAGCCTTACGGCTGATGGCGCATTTCGAACGACGTCGCTTTCCTCGAATTTTACGATTTAGGGTTTACGATGGAAATGATTTCGATGCTTGAGAGCTTTGTGACCTATAAATACTACACAAATATCGTTTGATTATATATAAAGTTCAAGAATAAATTACAAAACTTTAATACTTTTATTATTCTTTAAATTTAAAAGATATTCCAGGACTGAACATTTGTGATCTTGTAGAAAATATGCGACAAATGTTACGGCTGGATATAGCCAGTGATTATCGTCGCAAAAACAATGCAAATGGAAAGGGTTAAGATATTCTAAATGGAAGAGTTTTCTAATAATTAAAAAAATTGGATAACATATTGTCACATTTGCGAAATATTAGAATAAATGCCTTTGTTTGAAATTTAAAAAAATGGGAGCAAAAACACACATTAAGTGGAATTTTCGGATTCACAAAATAATAACAAATTTTCAATTTATTACGTTGTTTTTAATGGTTACAAGAGAAGGTACAAGGATTGGCAAAAACAGAAAATACGAAAAGTAAATAGCGAAAACAAACAAAACAGTGTGTGAGCAAAAATTTAAGTTTAAGCAACAATTCCGTTCATTCACAAATTCAAAGCTTGATTCAAAATTTAAAATTTCAATTGATTTGAAAATTCATTTAGAAATTGAATATTTTAAGAGTAAGACACTCCTAGTTTGATATATAAAAATGGACCCAAGTAAGAATTTATGTAAGTAGTATCAAAAATAAATCGCTGGGAGCAATTTCAGAGTTTGCGCGAATAGGGTGGAGAGGTAGGAGAAATGTCGTGCGGGACTGCATAATCACCGGAAATCCTCTAGTGCTAGTCAGAGTGTAAGTGAATGTAAGCGTCGTAGCATTTTGTTTGCTACAAAAAGAAATACTTATTCAAGCCGTCATCTACCTCCATGAACTTTTCACTATGGACTGATGTTACACCTTTTAAATATTGTTTCTATCCCTTACGGTTACATAGCTATTACTTGAAAATTAAATAAATAAGGCTTGCGTAAGGTCAGGATACAAAGACGAATACGGGTTCGGGCGTTGAGGGGAACGTAGTCTGCCAGCACTGTGAAGGAACAGGATTTCCTCAAGGGCTCCGCTTGCAAGGGAAACCATACCTTTGTGCACCATTTTATCACCGCCAGGAGCGCCGGCCAATCAAACAGCCTCCTCCATCACAACTGCCACGTCCTCTAATTCAGCCATCGCCGCCATCCCTCCTCCTCCACTGGCGGTGCCGCTCTCTCCTCCTCCACTGACGTCAACGCCGTTTCTTTGTCTATCACAGTTGTTGCCCCCATCCAGGGAGACCACCTCCTACATTGCTTTCGATGTATTACCTTGGATTTCCCTGCCGTCGCCGACACCTGCTCATTCCCTTCATTCTCCTGAACCAGAGAGAGCCAGAGAGTCCGTTGGAGCTACCACCGTCTCAGCTTCCTACACCACCATTGCTGACATCTCCTTCACTGTCACCCCTCCACCGCCTTCTTCCATCACCGCTTTGACCGGGGGGTCCTAAGATTCAAGTTCCGATCGCGGTTTTTGGACATAGCTAGGTTTAACTCATCCGTTGTAGGGAGAAGAGTCGGATTTCCATGGTTTCTCTGATCAACACCAGATGAATGAAGCAGTACCCTGACCAACGAGCCACGGAAAGCGCATAATATTTTCTTTCTCCCCCTTGTTCAGTCCTCTCGCCAGTTGTTCAGACCAGTCAGAAGTTTATATGTAGATTGTCTCGGCTGGGGCAACGTCCCTCTGGGTGAGATACCTGGAGTAGCAAATCATCCGCAATCCATGTGGTAGGAACCTATACACTAACAGGAATAGCAGTTGACGTTCTCGGCAACCAATAAATCATCGCTACCACCGCCTCTAGGGCCTCTCCTTCAACTGCACCTTACCTACAATCCGGCAACCGAGTGCTCCCTTCACCCTAAAAACTCCTTCTTTAACAATCCTAGCTGCCATTTTTACATTCACCCTATGGAGTAGAG